>JAJMFV010000311.1:0-62500 GCA_030568425.1 Ambrosiozyma llanquihuensis
CCAAACAAACAGACAGACGCATTCACCTCCACGTTATCCCTGTGATCATTGTCGTTGATAGGTGCTCTGAACTTAGAATGCCATCTCCAACAGATAATCGTTCATTCAGAGGTGTGAACTTAAATGTCACACTTGCGTGTCCTGAATGTAAAGTTTATCCACCGGAGTTGATAGAAAGACACAGCGAAGGTGATATCGTCTGTGCACTTTGTGGGCTTGTGTTATGTGATAGAATCATCGATACCAGATCAGAATGGAGAACTTTCAACAATGATGATCAGAATGGTGATGATCCATCGCGTGTGGGTGAAGCCACAAATTCAATTTTGGATTCTGACCAGTTGTCTACCGTGATCTCTTCGTCGGCTGAAGGTGGAAGGGTTGCCAGAGAACTTAATAGAACTCAAGGAAAATCTCTAGTCGACAAGAAAGATCATGCTTTACAGGCTGCATATGCTAAGATAACGAGAATGTGTGATGGTTATCAACTACCTAAAGTTGTTCAAGATGGTGCCAAGGAGGTTTACAAACTAGTTCATGATGACAAATTGTTGAGAGGTAAGTCTCAAGAAAGTATCATGGCTGGTGCCATCTTTTTAGGTTGTAGAAAGGCAAATGCTCCTCGTTCGTTCAAAGAAATTTGGGCTTTGACAAACGTTCCTCGTAAAGAGATTGGTAAAGTTTTCAAGATTATCAATCAAATTATTCAGAAGAAGAATGCTGAGCAAGGTGGTATCATCACTTACCAAAATGACAATATTTCAACTACACAAACGAATCCAGAAGATTTGGTTGGTAGATTCTGTTCTCATTTGGGTTTGTCCCCTCAAATCACAAGTGCAGCTCAGTATATCGCTCGTAAGTTGAAAGATGTTGGTGTTTTGGAAGGAAGATCACCAACTACCATTGCGGCCACTGTTATTTATTTTACTACATCCGTTTTCAAACAACAAATCACGCTTCCTAAGATATCCGAAAAGACTGGTGTCTCAGAGGGTACTATCAAGGCTTCTTATAAACATTTGTTTGTTGCTAAAGACAAGCTGGTGGACCAGAGTTGGGTTGACACTGGAAAAGTTGACCTGGATATTGTTCCTAAGAATTAATTGAGTTTATTGAATCCAGAGAATAAGCAAATGTTAAGAAACAAGAGAAAGTAAAAAGTATTGAATTAATTTTATTGTTTACTGGTTCTTTTATCAACTCTTTTCTTTCTAAATATTTAATATAAGAGATATGCGATTCAATTATAAACAGAACTATAAACAAGGTTTTGAAACTATTCTATTCTATATATACAAGCGTATTTTGATCTACTCTTTTTGTTTCTTTTGGTAATCATCAATCAATTTCTTTTGCAATTGTGGAGGAGCTGGTTGGTATTCTTTGAATTCCATAGTGAATTCACCCTTACCTTGGGTGACGGCTCTCAAGGAGGAAGCAATACCAAACAAGTTGTTCAAAGAACAGTCAGCAGTGATGGTGAACTCTTCAGAGTTATTTTCAGTATCATGAATTATACCTAATAATTTGTTGATCAAACCAATGACACTACCTTGGAATTCCATAGGAGCAGTAACGACCACGTTCATGATTGGCTCAAGGACAACAGGTTGTGCTTTTAAGAAAGCTTGCTTGAAAGCAAATGCAGTGGCAGTTCTGAAAGCGATTTCAGAAGAATCAACAACATGAGTAGCACCATCATTAACAATCATATGTGCACCTAAAACTCTTGAACCAGTCAAAGGACCCTTTTCACAACAATCTTCAAAACCTTTTTGACAAGCCATCAAGAACTTTTCAGAAATCTTACCACCAACAACCTTTGTTTGGAAATGATTAGTGAATCTGAAGTTTTCACCTGGAATTGCACCAACATCTGCAGGTTGAGATAAGGCAGTAGCATTTAGTTCACCCATAACCTTGGCAAATTGACCAGCACCACCAGATTGCTTCTTGTGAGTGTAATCGAAAGGAGAAGTTGCTAGAATTGATTCTCTGTAAGAGACTCTTGGTCTACCAACACTACATTCAACGTTATATTCTCTCTTCATTCTTTCAACATAAATTTCCAAATGTAGTTCACCCATACCACTGATAATAGTTTCTTTGGAATCATTATCATAGTGAACACGGAAAGTTGGATCTTCCTTTTGAAATCTATTGACAGCCTTGGAGAAGTTAGCAGCATCCTTGGTTTGTGGAGTGATAGATAATGAAACAACAGCATCCGGAACAAACATCGAGGACATAGAATAGTTAACTTGACCATCAGTGAATGTATCACCAGAAGCACAGTCAATACCGAAAGTGGCACAGATTTCACCAGCGGCAACTTCATCTGCATCCTCCATATCGTTAGAATGCATACGGACTAATCTAGCAACCTTGACCTTCTTACCACTCTTAACATGGGTGATAACGGAACCTTTCTTTAAAGTACCTTGGTAGACACGTAAGTAAGTTAATTGACCATATTTACCTTCTTCTAACTTGAAGGCTAATGCAACAGTAGGCAAAGTAGCTGATGAGACAAGGTTAACTGGTGCTTCATCGTGGGCAATATCTAAAGCATTATTCAAGACTTCGGATGGAGTTGGTAAATAGTCAATGACAGCATCCAAGACAGGTTGGATACCTCTATTGGCCAAAGCAGAACCCATCAAGACAGGAGTGAATTTTCTAGCAATTGTTGATCTTCTAATAGCACCTTTGATTTGTTCAACAGTTGGTTCGATTTCTTCAATGAAACATTCAGCAATTTCATCGTCGACATCAGCTAATGTTTCAACTAACAAGGCTCTCTTCTCTTCAACTAATTCTTTCAAGTCAGCAGGAATTTCATTTTCAACTCTCAATTTTTCACCTTGAGCACCGTCGAAGTAAACTGATTGCCTATCAATAATGTTAACAACACCAGCTAAATCTTTTTCAGCACCAATCGGAACTTGAATGGCAGCGGCAGACATTTTTAACTTTGCATTAACTTGCTCAATAGCCTTCCATGGGTTGGCACCCATTCTGTCCATCTTGTTAATAAAAGTAATTCTTGGAACATTATATCTCTTCATTTGACGATCAACAGTAACTGTTTGAGATTGAACACCTGAAACGGCACAAACAACTAAAACAGCACCATCTAAAACTCTCAACGCTCTTTCAACCTCAATAGTAAAATCAATGTGGCCAGGGGTATCAATCAAGTTGAAATGGAAAGAAGTGTCATCCTTTTCCCACGAACAGTAAGTAGCAGCAGATTGAATGGTGATACCCTTTTCTCTCTCTAAGTCCATATGATCCATCTTTGCACCAACACCATCACGTCCTCTAACATCGTGAATGGCCTTGATTCTACCAGTGTAGTATAAGACTCTTTCAGTGAATGTGGTCTTACCAGAATCGATATGTGCTGAAATACCAATATTTCTCATCTTGCCTAGTCTTAAAACATCCGCGTCACTCAAGTTACCGGACAGTTCATCCAAAATGAGCTTTTCTTCTTCATATGATCTTGTGACTGGGGATTGATGGAAAGAACGTGCACCATTAGCTCTCATGCTGTTTGATGCTTGGGACACCAGACCAAAAGGACTGGAGTTTTTGAGCCCCGCAAATTTCGTAATCTTTGCAAACATTTCGATTATTAGATAATACAAAAGTATAAAGCAGCAAAACTGAAGGAGGAGTGTTCTCTTTGGAGGTAACAAAGTTCTATCGGTGAACTGAATATGATCCTATCTCAATTTTTCTTGAACTCGATGTTCAGTTTTGAAAAATTTCGAACAAGCGGCGTGCACGTGACACGTATTTTTTGCAACAGCCTCTGGATAAATAACGGTGGATGTTTCCAATGTTTAACGTCAAACTAGCCGATAAAGGGATAAGTAAATTCCACAAGCGGATATTGTCGGGGATTGTTTTTGAATCGATCTACGTGCGAGCCTACAAAGAGCTGGAGTACATCATGATACATATATTGATATAGCTAATTGTACACTTAGTTAACTAAGTTGAGGACGAATGCAACCACAGCTCCCAATCCGACAGCAGATATAGCATTTATGACAGCAGCACTGGCTGACGAAGTTGAGGTCGAGGCCGAGGTTGAGGTTGAGGTTGAAGTTGATGTTGAGGTTGATGACGAAGTCGAAGTGGATGAAGATGAAGATGTGGCAGTAGCTGATGAGGAACTTGAAGTAGCACTGGTGGTAGTGGTTTCCTCTTCGTCACCGTAATCAGAGTATGAATAATAGTCATTATCAGTAGCATTGAAACAAGTTAATGCATACTCTGTAACTTTGAAGACAGATTCTTCAACAAACGAGATATCCGCACAGGCATAGTGGGTCACGTTAGAGCTGTCTTCAAGAGCCATGTATTCTAATTGGATGGTAGCAACATCACCTGAGTTAATGGAAGAAGGAATATCAGGCATATAGAAACAAGTGTGACCAATGGAGATTTCATTAGTGACGTTTCCATTTTCCCATTCTTGAAAATCTGAATTTTCATCTGGATCGCTATCGTAAGTGATCTTTAAAGAAACTGACCATGCCTTGTATGATTTGGCAACCAAAGCAACGAAACCGTCGTCCAATGGAAATTCACTTCTATTGGAAACACCGGAGTATGAACCACAGGGAGCAATGGTTTCAGCATCTTCAGACCATTCTCTGTCTGGTGGGTATAGGATTGCAATCTCACCCATGGTTTGGGCATATGAAGAACCATGTTCAAGGGCCAGAGCTTCAGCAAAGGCGACTGGGTTAGCATATGGCTCAGCAATGGCACTGATGACGGGGATAAGAGTCAATAAAGCTGAGAATTTCATGGCTGAATGTGAATTAGAGCTCTGTATTTTGATCTTTAACAGAAAAAACTTTGTTCTAAATGTGGACAGAGAGCTAGCTCATCAAACTGGAGAAGGCAGGGAAATCACCAAGACTATATATTGCGCACCAAGCATAACGACCCACTTGCAGACAAGAAAAAACTGCACTATGACAAGATCCAGGACACATAAATAGGATGAAAAGATTGTTCTTCCAAGGAAAACAGAATATGGGCGCAGATTGGGGTTTGTATGGTAAACGGTGCTGATTCTGTTCCGTCGATCTTATCGGAGCTCTCGACCTGTGACGGCTTTTCCGTTCTTCAAACGGAATCTGCTTTTCTCAAAGGGACTAAAGTGGAAAAACCCCGAAAGTCAGTTTCCCCTTTCAACAGTCGTTACCAATCTTACGAACTTATGTATTGCTATGAATTCTCCTTAGTATCCTCTTGGGCCCCAAAAATTTCTAAAGGTCTCCCCAATTTGAATTAAAAAGCTTAGAGGAAGCGGGTCTCACCGAAAACCTGCCGTAAAATATAAAGTTCGGTCAATTGCTTAACTATTTTATCAAATTTATGAAGTTGTATATAAAAAAATAGAAATCGCATATCCAATATGCAAAAGTCCACACAAAATAACATTCAAAGTGATACCACTGAGATCGAACAATGCGTTCAACGCTTCTCCGCCTCCTATCGGTTCAACGCGTCGGACACTACCAGCAATCATGGTACTGATTAACCTCTTGAAATGTATGCCAATTTGTTGATGTATTTTCAGTAAAACAATAAAGTACACGAGGTAGTGGAATATGAAATGGAGGACAAACAATCCAAAGCTTAACTTGGTCTTTTCTGCTAACCTGTTATCAATGAACGAGTTTGCGGACTCCTTTTCTTGTTTCAGAAGCAACTTGCACTCTGAACTCAACTTTGAGTCTAATGTTAAAGGGCTACACATAACGTTTTGGCAGGTGCTTCCACTTTGAATGATCTCTCCACTCGTTTCCTGCGTACCTGATTCAGTGCTAGAGAAGATATACTTTTCAAACTGCCGAAGCTTAAGCTCTTTTGCAATCTTCCTATCTCTCTGGGATATTTCTGGATCCTGTAGTTTTGATTTCCACGTTTCATTTAATGAAACCCACGAAACAAGAGAGATGATAATGTTCCAAAGGAACAAAGACAGGAATGATGTTATGAAGAATACAAAGTTGAATATCTTCAAATGACAAAGCTCAAATATATAAACTGCATGATTCTGAATTTTGTAATATCTTTCATAAGATTGCTGAACCATTTCAAGACTTTTTTCTCGTTTCTTATCAATAAACTCTATGTCCTGTCCGTTGTTTCCCAATAAGAAAAAATAGTTTGCAAGAAGCCTTATCCCATTTGCATTATTCCGCGTAGACACCAAATTGTGGATAATGTCATAACTATTAGACACTCGTGTGACTTTCAAGGTGGATATCAAACTAGACGGTGAGACTTGCAGTTT
The DNA here is from genome assembly GCA_030568425.1 of Ambrosiozyma llanquihuensis. Taxonomy (NCBI): domain Eukaryota; kingdom Fungi; phylum Ascomycota; class Pichiomycetes; order Pichiales; family Pichiaceae; genus Ambrosiozyma; species Ambrosiozyma llanquihuensis. The sequence goes on from JAJMFV010000311.1 coordinate 6,332, forward strand.
AATCTTTTCGGTTTTTGTATCTTCAATATAAGTGCTAGAAAGATATGGCTTGTCAGCCTTGATAGTTCCCTTTATATCACAATCTATTCCAAAAAAAGTGGTTGCACAAGATAACCTTATATATCCATTCTCGATGAAAACAGGACCGATTCGAATCAAGTCTAAGTAAGGCAAAGGCGGAAGCAAATATAGTGATGATTTATCTAACTCCAATTCGGTCTCTTGATCTAATATCAAGTCTGTATTATCGACATCATTACTATTAGATGAGTTTATTGACCTCAAAAAATTCCCATTTGAAAAACCAGGGTCAATGTTCACAATGTTGAACGATAGCTTTTCCGAATTGATTGCCTTTTGACTGAAAACCGATATGTTTCTAAACAAATGGTAAGTGTTCATGTCAACTTGTATATCACCAAGCTCAATATTGTTGGTGAAAAGGGTGCTCGTTTCTAATAAGCTATCCGTATATAACAAGAGAATGGAAAAGAAGGTGAAGAAAAGCAACGCCAACAACCTTCTGAATACAGAGTCTTTGAAAATCATTTTATGCTTTGAGATTGGGGATCAGGGGTATTTGAAGTGATTGCATTGTTCGATTTTAAGCCACAAGAGTGTCTACAGACTATAAAAGGGAAAGTGGGTGTTTTTACAATATAGCGCGGTGGAGTAAAGATCATTAGAAGCACTCAAACGCAATGATAAATAGTGCTTATAAAATACAGATACAAGCACAGGAACTATCTGAAGTTATAAAAAAGAAGACAAATGATGCCTATAAAAACAATTTAGAACAAAACACACAAAAGCATTAGTTATTATTAGACATTTAGATACCATAGAAAGTAACACCAGAACTTGATCCAAGAACAATATTATACTTGGTACCTGAGTTACCAATACAACACCAATCCGCAGAAGATGTGAAATTTCCCAAAACTTTTGAATTCATAGCAACTCCAGTTTCAGTAACTCGGAGAACATTGATATTGGTATTTGAAGTTTTGACAAAAAATAGAGAACCATTATCATAGGCACCACCCAATGTGATATCTTTATGATATTTCTTCGCCTCTAGACCGTTAAGGGTTAGACGCTTGAATGAGTCCAGATCAAAAAAGTTCATGACAAACAATCCATGTGGTAGATTGATTATTAGATTTTGAGAAGTCATCAAATATTCACTGAACTTGGACAACTCAATAACCTGAGAATAACTACCTTGATCACCATTGGATGACCCATTAGCAACACCCGGATGCTTCAGTTCTTCAAATATCAATGATGATGAAGTTAATATGGCGATTTTGTTAGTATTAGTTTTAGTTGTCATAGCTGCACTTGCAGTTGTAGAGGTATTATTGATCACAAATTTTGACACAAGGATTTCTTCTTTGTTGTTGAAGATCTTAGAAAATAATTGAACAAGACCCCTTCTTTCCAAATCAATTTGTAATATCTCTACTGATGAACCCAGATTGACCAGAAGATTATTGTCTAGGACGTCAATGGTTTTGATTTGAGAATCATTGGAGGAATATTGAGCAAATGGAGTAGTGCTATCACTGGTGTCGGAATCCACTATGGAATAAACCAATACAATATTCTCTCCCACAACAAATATGTAATCTTTGGTGGCATTTATATCGGTCACATAGTTGAGAGTTTTAGGCAAAAGTATGCTACACTGCAAAGATCTTTCGTTTTCTAGATTTGACCAAACTTTGACCAAATTTCTCTCAGCAGAATAACAGATCAACAATTTGTTGATCAATCTGCATATTGTAGGTGTGAAGATGGTATTTATAGAAAATACGGCTTGAGTTCCATTTTTCGATGTTTCGGAGGACCGTTTCATGATCTTGACGGGTTTTCTTTTGGGCTTCTCAGCTACTTGTGATTCGTCTGATGATTCTATTATTGTCTCGGTGTCACTCTCTTGTATATCGAGAGGGGTATCCATTATGGAATCCTTTGTTTTCTTAGTTCTCTCAAAAGGAGGAGCTAGTGAGATATCCATGTTCATATATTCTGAAGAAACATCCAAGTTTTGTCGTTCCTTAGAACTCTCATTCTTCTCTAATGGAACAAAATATTCTTTTGAGTCAAGATTTAATGAATCTGAAATCTCCAGACTTGGAGCTTTCAATAGGTTCATGATTTCAGTTGTAGCTGATTTCAAAAATTGCCTTGCGTGGAGTAGTTTTGTGAGATCAATGGTATTAATTTCTCCCAACAAATCATCATCCGGAGATTGCAATGCTCCATTGGTGACATCATTATTGTTGCTTGTGTGTCGACTTTTCTTTCCTCTTGAGCTTGATCTTGCCAAACTTTTCAGGATACCAGTCTCATTGATTGACGCCTCTTTTTCACTCTCCAAAGGCTGCAGTTTCTCTAAAATTTGTAACTTCTTCTCTAATTCAGAAACTTTGGTAGTAAGTTTGTAATTTTGCAGTTTTAGGGAGTTTCTTTCGTTTTCTACTTCAACAATCTTAAGCTTTAAAGATGATTTCTCTAAATCATTAATCATTCTATTTTTTTCAATCAAAGTAAACTGTGATTGAAGATATTGCATTATACCTGGCAAGGTGTACTCTTTTTGTATTTGTGTCTGAACCTGCGACTGTGAAGGATGCAATGGGCCCTGTCTTGAAGATGGGTTGAAGTCATTGTTGATCCTTTGTGGACCACCATTGATCATGTTGGGATTGACGCCTCCACCAAACTGAGAATGATCCATCTTGTGGTATGGTATGCTGATTGGGAAATTGACTCAGAAGGGTGTATCTTTTTTTTGTTTTCAACCGAAAAAAGGATGATCCAAAATCTAAGTGAAGTGGTGGACAATGAAGACGAATAAGATTATCAGTAGGTATCTGGATAGCTGGTGTACCACTGTTATTTGTCTTGCCGTTTCAAAATCAAACAGGCTCCAAATCTCCTGCCAGTTTTTTTTGTTTTGATTTGCGTCGCCTTTTGAATTTGCTGGTTCTGCCCCTCTCGGCGGGTGGGCCAGGGCGCTGCGAGGGAGGTGTGCTTTCTACGGTGATGCTACCGGATCAGCGTCGACAAATGTCTATTTACAGAAAGATATGGGCATATATATACTTAGCTAGCTTTGCATGTAGAGGGCTCCCAGCTTGAAGGCAGGAGTGTTTTTTTCCAATTCAAAAATCGGCTTCCCATCCCACGACAACCTGTCAAACATGGAGGAGGATTCCTCTGCCTCATCGACTGAAAGCTCATCGATTTTGAACTTCGAATACCCATATTCAAAGGCCTTTTCATTTAGCCTTTCTACAGTTTCCCTTGGAATTCGACTGCTTTCCAAAGTGATCATGGAATCATAGTAAAAACGACGGGTGAGCACAGACCAGGTATGAGAGTTGGGCATTTTCAACATTGTCTCTGCTAATTTGGCATACCCCTTGGCAAGCTTACGTTCTGACGAGCCATTGATCCTATTGAAATAATTTATAATGGCTACAGCATTGTAAAGTTGTCTTTTGTCGCAGAAGTGTTCAGCGAACAATATAGTGATATTCGGAGGAACTCTTCCTAACTGCTCCTTGGTCGTGGTGGAGACAAACTCAAACGCATCTTCAAGCTCTCCTTCCTTCAAATACAACGAAACAAGATAAGTACATATGTCTTGAGTCAGTGGGATTCTTCTTTCAGACAAAAAGTGAAGTAATTCATCAGAATCGCTGTTTTCAATGTCATGTTTAGCCTTCAAAACGTCAACAATTATCGGATTGGTAGGGATATGCATCTTATATATATGCTTCAGAAGTTCATCCTTTCCCTCTTTGACAAAAGCTAGCACTATGTACCAAGTAGTTAAATCTGGCCGTATCTTAAGACTTTCCATAAGTCTGAGATGCGAGGCAAAGATGGCATGCCGATTCCGATTATGAGTGTGTATCAATGGGAACAATAATGTATTTAGAGTCTTGATGGAAGGTTGTATTTGACGTCTATGCATCGATTCCAAGATGTATTTCGTTTCATTATATCTATTTATTCTACCAAAGAATTGTAACATAAGATCATAACATTCACAGTCTCTGGTCACGTTGGAATCAATAATTTTCATGTAAGTTTTGGCGATAAATTCAATTTCCGAACGAACACCAATTGAACGCACCAATAGAAGCTGTCTTATATATTCTTTCAGTTTCGAGTTATTGAGATTCTTTGGAACAGCGGGCAGGCCATGTAGATGCTGAGGTTGATGAAGTGCTGTCCACTGAGAGTAATCAGCCGGTAAACGATACTCATTATGGATGTCAGCTAACTGGCAAAACTTATGAATGATATACTTGTCGGTGTTGAAAGTAATATGATTCTTCAGGTATAATGGACTTTGGTCATTGACAACTTTCAAAAATGCTAAAACGTCTTCTGCAGCATCTGAATCATCTACGGTATTGGTATTGGTATTGGCACTGGAATTTGCATTGGTATTGGTATTGGTATTGGTAATCGGTTTGGGTATATTTGTACTGTACAGTCTGGAAAACTTTTTTCGGCTTAACAGTCCGTACACACTCCGAAGTGGTATTCTTAAACCACTCATGACACAGTAATGAAATTGGTAGCCTGAAAATGATGAATCAACAGACTACGGAGGAAACGGGCCAATGCTAGGGACTCACTCTGCCTAAAAGTTTGCATAAGAATCTCGTTTCCCAACATCATGTTGCACAGCCCGCATTTCAGAACGCGGAGCACGCGTCACGAGGGAAAGAGACATGTACTATTCAACCACTCAGATGTCTTCTACTTTCTAAGGATATTTGTAGGTAATTCTCTCCAGTTGGTAAATTAGATTAACATGACCCAGGAAAATACACTAACCCAGATAGATGGGGACTCTTTGAGAGTGATCTTGCTGCCAAATTTATCATCAAATACCAGCTTCAAGACAATCAAACAACTACATCCCATATCTCAAAAAACCGAGTTTCTGATAACCGATCACCCAGATTCCAACCTATATGAGTTAAATAAAATAGATTTCAAGGATGCACACAATGAAAAACAACGACTTACCAAAGACTCGAAAGCACTGAAGTCATTGCTGTTCACAGCTGAAGACAAAACTTCTCCTGGACTGATAATCGGAAAGAAGCCAGAGATTTATGTTGCTACTAAATTCAACGTTGTTTACCTCTTGATTTCCTACTTTATCAATAGCCTGAAAAAAGAAACCCACAGAATCTTACCCTACGATGACTTGATTGAAAGTTTTGAGGAATCCGAATTACTAGGCAGCCTCGTAAAGATGAACTTTGATTTCAGAGATTCTTTATCAAGAATCTTCGAACTCATATCTGAAAACGATGAGATTTTCTATAAAATTTCCATTGATAAAGTGATTGAGTACTTGAAGAGCAAAGTTGAAAAAATTGTTGCTAATTTCCCTGAATCTATTAATGCAAAAATATCAAAGAAACTTGCTACTCAAGCTGGATCTTCCGACAAAGTCAAGTTAACTGACACCATAATCAAATTGAATAAATCGAGAGCTGCTATATGCTTATTGAGCTCATATGTTGATCAATGGTACTTGGATCTATTATCGAAAAAATTTGACTTTGAACCACTGGATGATTTCATCAGTGAAATTTCAAAGTTGTCTGAACTTTCAAAAATAGCAGAGGACAATTTGACCAACCTCAATGACTCTTTAGCTGGTTCAAATAACTCGAACGGCAAAAAGAGAAAAGCACCACCTACCACCTCCAGAGCTAAGAAAGTGATACCTAAAATCCAGTCAGGTAAAGGTGCGTTGGATATGTTTTTTAAGAAAAAACAATGAGACTCGTTGTCTTGGAATAATTGTAATTTTTTTAATTGATCATGATACACATATATACAGAGTAAAGTAGAACACTATTTACGAACGCGATTTGAATAATGACTATTGCTTATTTGAAAACACATTGGTGTCAACTTTAGTAACCTCTTTGGCAAGATCAGTTGGGGTGATAGCATTGAAGATGTTCATACCACTAGCAATCATTTTTGGAAGATTATCCAAATTGGATGGCAAAATGACAGTATTTGTTTCTTTAGCCAATTTACTGAATGCATCAACATACTTTTCAGCAATTTGTAAAGCAACAGCATCCTTACCACCAGGGGTTTCGCTGATTGCTTTAGCAACCAATCTGATTGATTCGGAATCAGCTGAAGCCTTCAATAAAACTGCATCAGCATCACCCTTGGCAAAGTTGATTTTCTTTGTCATTTCAGCTTCTGATTTCAAGATTTCAGTTTGTTTATGTGCTTCCGAAATATTGATTTCACTAATCTTCAAACCCTCAGATTCCAAAATGTTGGCTCTCTTTTGTCTTTCTTTCTCAACCACTTGGTTCATAGAGTTGACAACGTTGACAGGTGGTCTAATATCTCTAATTTCATATCTTAAAACTTCAATACCCCAATCTTGAGATGCCTCGTTGATTGCGGTAGTAATGTTGGTGTTCAAGGCTGTTCTTTCGCTCAAAACTAAATCCAAAGACATTTGACCAATTTCTGATCTCATTGTGGTTTGTGCGATTTGAACAATTGCGTATTGGGCATCTTCGACACCATATGAAGCCTTATATGCATCTGTAACTTTATAGTACAAGACACCATCCATCTCTAGAGTGACATTGTCTGAAGTGATTGTATTTTGTGAAGGAACCTCAATGGCAACCTCTTTTAATGATTGAACATACTGGATTTTATCGAGGAATGGCAACAGAATTGCTAAACCAGGTTGCAAGATTCTGTTGAATTTACCCATTCTTTCAACAATCCATGCAGTTTGTTGGGGAACGAATCTTATGACTGTGTTGGCAGGGAGTCTTGCTTTGTTAAAGAAGTTCAAGTTGTTAGAGCCATTTGAGTAACTTCTAACAAAGGCCGCAATTAAGGCTTTGTTTGGACCTATTGCTGATCTCGCCAATAATGGCTTCGTCACGGGAGAAAATGCCAACATTATCTAGTAATTAGAATCCTATATGCAATGATGCTAATTGTGGGGTGAATATATACAAAAAAGATTAAAGCTGTTTCCATCTAAAAGGAACAGTTGCCACCAGCCTAAGTTAAAAATCCATTCACAGTCTGAACTGAACTGAATAAATCTCCTCCACACTCACCGACTCGAGCGACGAGCAAAATAAGTTGAAAGGAAGTCGACTACGTACGTCGATCGACCTATATTCTTCTTGATCAGCACTAATAGCAGAGTTCAACTGCATATAGCGTTACCTTCAGGCATAAACTGATAATAATAGAGCGAAGAAAAAAAAGAGAATAAAAATTTGTAGTTTATTATGAGGAGAGGAACATATCAGAATGGAATCAATCTATCATGGTATTATTGCACCCTAGAAAATACCATACAGCTTGATATAAATCCTTGTTCTAGAGAGTAAGTATAATTGAACTCCAGTATGCCTCGTGATTATGATATTTCAACTAATGAGAAGCAATTTCTATTGGAAGCTCTTGAACAAAACTTAAGACTTGATGGTAGAAAGCTACTTCAAATGAGAGACATCTCCATAAATATATCCAAAGAAGAATATGGTTATGTTGAAGTCCAGATGGGAAAAACCCGAGTGGCATGCAGAGTCAGCTCAGAAATTACCAAGCCATATGACGAACGTCCATTCGAAGGTATCTTTCAAATATCAACTGAAATATCACCATTATGTTCCCCTTTTTTTGAAAGCGGACAAACTTCAAACTCAAAGCAATCTTCTGATGAAGTGATCATATCTAGATTGATTGAGAAAGCGGTTCGAAGATCAAACTCTTTGGATTTGGAAAGTTTGTGTATTGTTGCAGGCTCCAAATGTTGGTCCATCAGAGCAGATCTTCAGTTTCTAAATTACGATGGTAATTTCATTGATATATCATGTATCGCTGTTATTACTGCACTTTTACATTACCGTAAACCAGATTTAGAGATTGATGGTGATGATATCATCTTATTCAGCACAGATCAAAGGGATCCAACCCCATTATCCATATTACATATCCCAATCTGTATCACTTTCCAGTTTTACAATCCAAACGATAATGAAGAAAACATTAAAGGTGAATTAAATAATGAATTGATATTGCTCGATTCTAACTTACTAGAAGAGAGACTGAGTCTTGGGTCGATGACTTTGACTTTGAATAAAAACAAAGAGCTTTGCCAGATGCTTAAGAGTGGTGGCTTGAATATTGATGCCAGCCTGATCATGAATTGTTGCTCTGTTGCGAGTAAGTTGGTTGACCAAATAACTGAGAAAATACAGGGTGTTCTGAAAAATGATGAAGAGCAGAGAAAAACGGGCATGGAGAGCGAGTTGCAAGTCGTTAATGATAGATAATTACTATATATGAAAGCGTTTTTCTTTAATGTGTACTATATTACTAAGCACTTTTTTTGCTTCTTTGCACTACGATTTACAGTACTGAACAAGTAAAATTCAGCTAAACATGGAGAGAAAATAGTCAATACAATTGAGGAAAGAGATAACGGAAGCAAAGAAAAAACTAAGAGTAGAAATCATTGTAACTAATCGACTCTCTTCTCATAATGTAGAACAGCATCCTTTTCGATTGGCAAGGTGATCATGGAGTTGAAATCAATTTCTGGCGCTTTAGAAGTCCACTTATAGGTCTGGACAAAAGTAACCAACAGGGTACCTAATTGAACATAAGCAAATTGTTCACCAATGCATCTGTGTCTACCACCACCAAATGGCAAATATGGGGAAGAAACACCCTTAGAAATCTTACCGAAACCATAATCAACAGTATTATCGTCACCTTGGAAACCTCCACCAGCACCGGATAAGTTATCCCATCTATGTGGTTCGAAATGATCAGCATTAGGGAAGTAAGCGTCATTAGTCATGGCGAAACCTGGAGACACCATGACATAATGGTTGACTGGAACAATCATCTTGGACCCTGGAACAGGTAGAGGGTTAACAACCTTTCTGAAAATAGAGTGTAATGGCATGTGCATTCTCAAAGTTTCTCTGATGGTGTTATTAACAAGAGGTAAGTTTTGCAAATCTTCGTATGTAACTTCTTTTCTGTCACCTAAGACCTTCTTAATTTCTTGGTAGATCTCTTCTTGTAATTCAGGCTTTTCACCTAAATGTAACAAGAACCATGATGAGGTAGAAGCAGATGTGTGTTGACCACCCATTAGAACACCAATCAGTAAGTTAGCAATCTCTCTATCGGTCATTTTGGAACCATCCTTATAGGTAGAGTTCTTCATCAAAGCATCAATTAAATCTCTGTCTTGAATATCATTGTTAGCTCTTCTTTCAGTAATCAATGACATGTATGTTGAGGCAATAGTTTCATGGGCAATATCTCTCTTTCTGTAAGATGGCAGAGGCAAATTTGGGAAGACAAAGTTTATTGGAGTAAAACCTCTATCTAAATCACCATAGAGATGGGCAAAACCGGAGTTCAATTTTTCTCTCAATTCGTTACCTAATAATGTTCTAGAAGCAGTAAAAGTCGTGATTTCTGGTTGACTTTTCAAGACATTGACATCACCCTTGTCGGATTGGAATTGTTTATCGGAAGCAAAGTATTTGATGATTTCGTCTCTAATGATTGGCACGTAACTGATGAACTTTTCCTTAGTTAAAGCAACCTTAGCAAACTTCTTTTGATCCATTAATTTCCAGTTTGGACAATCATAGATAACACCTTTACCAAAGACAGGGGTAGTTAAATGGGTGTAAGCATCCTCTGCTGAAACGTCAGATAACTTAGCATTTAAAACAAATTCATGGCCCTTTGGACCCAAGTAGACAGTCATAACTTTACCAAGCATCAAGAAAGAAAAACAATCACCGTACTTCTTTTGAGCTTGGGCAAAGAATTCAAAAGGTTGCATACCATACACAACGGCATTACCAACCCATGGAACCCAGTAATGGACCATTGGCACTCTGTCATTTCTCAAGGAGTAAAGGAACTGCCAGACCAAAGAGTATAAGAAAGGAAGAACGACAACAATGGATAATTTTTGAAGAGTGCTCAACTCTGAAATGTATGAATATGCAAGAGATCCAATAGAATAGACCTCCTCCATTAAAGATTCAACGACACCCATAATATATTGAACTCAAAATATGGCTTCTTCTTGACGATTTTATTGTATGATAAATACAGAAAAACGAGAGAGTGATATGAAATTATAGACCTTCGTATCGAGAAGACTGGATATAACAACGAATGTGAATGAAGGGTTAGGGAGTAGAGAGACAAAGTGGAGTTTTAAATAGGAGGAATGATTGAGGAACTTTCCAAATCAATAAACGAAGTAAACGATGCTCGTTTAGAGCTGGTCTGATTTTTTGTCCGTCTCACGCGTTTTGCAACACAACCTATTAAAAACTCAGCAGATATAATAATGACACAATGGAAATAGAAGCGGAAAGACTCGAAAGATGGCTAATGAAGGATTCTATCTATACGATGACTACGCTGAAACACACCCATCCAGCGACTGAACATACACGGCACATACACGGCACAGATACTCATGTATACATACCTTACCACTTTGTAGCTTCCTATCTCATTAGCTCCTTCCTACATCAAGTACAAAATTTAACAGTTAAATTTAACCAACCATCCAGAGCTTCAAGTGGAAGCTGCAAAACCGATGCTTCTCATTACGATATATAGTTCATAGGTAACACCAAAAGGTGAATGAGTATAATATATTTTTCCAAGTATATATAGGGATATTTACAAGTTTATCTTCGCAGAACTGAATCATTTTTCTATGCCGTCCAGAAAAACCAACTTCCAAGAATCTAGGTCTAACGTTTTATTCTTTGAATGCTCATCAGATCAAAACAATCAACCCCAAAAGAGTTTTTATTGAGCATGCAATGTAGTCAATCAATCCAATTCTTCACCGCTTTTCTCTTTTATTTCCATCTAAGTTTCTGATGACAACACAGGTATCTGTGATTTTGGGACTCTGACAGCATTTGATGCTAGGATCAGTTCATTCATAATATCATCACTGTGTTTGTTTTTGCAATCAATGTTTTTCGTAGTTCCATTTTCAAAGACAATAGATAAGACACTAGGACATTTTAGTTGTTCCTCTTTGGTATCACACTTAATTCTTTGCACATTGATAGCTAATTTAGGATTGTGGAACTTTATGGTTCTCAAATTAAATTTCCAGAATTGTCTAGCACCCATATGTCCATATGCATTCATATATTTGAACACCAAATCAATCTTTTGGACTTTTGGAAATGTGTATGCAGAGTTTTTGTAATTGGAGATGTTGTTCATGTTTGCGTACTGTTTGAGCACTCTTGAGTTAGGAAGATCCCTCAAGAAAAGAGGTCTGACAACGTTCTTTGACATGTTACGGAGCTTTATTTATGACCAGTTGGCGTTGTGATAGTGACTATGTCCAACTTATACGGTTTCCCTTAACATAGAAGTCATGTAATGTTGAAGTTCCGAAGTTGACCAAATTTTCGCAATTTTTCATGAGCCATGGTGCACGCTAACATCATTGCACCGCTTAGCAGGTCTGAGCTTCCCCATGCTCTCTGCGCTTTTTGAGCATCCTTTCTACCTCTTTGCCACTATGAACAACCTAAACTCACTCCAGATTGGAGAGGTCTGCTGAGTAGGGTGTGTATATTTCAGTCTGACATTGTCCTAGAGGGCTTGCTTTATTTGCTAGGACTATACACTATCTACCATAGGGAGATGAAACGTTTATCGCCATATTGACCAGTTGCCCCGTTTTAGCGCAACTCCATTCTGTGTTCTGTTTTTTGAGATGTGTTTTCTTTCCACAAGGTATGGTTTGTAAGGCTATAACTTGTCACCAGTAACATATATCACATACACCACCACGAATAGAAGTTTACTGGCAGGCTCAATTATGTCCGTTTATAATTTTATTTCGCCGCCTCGATTGAATAGAGCTTCACAACTGGTAGGTAACCTCTCACCAGCTGGCAGCCTTAACGATTCCCCATCAAAGTTCAAACAACAAACAAAACATTTACACACCTCCTCTCCAAACGCATCCTTCAACTTGGATGAAAGTGAACTACTTGAATCAAGTGAGAAATTGACAAGCTTGATGAATTTACCTCCTTCGTCGTCCGAAGATGAGATGGAATTGTACAATGGTACAAATAGTTATTACGAAGAAAGTGACACAATACTAAAGCATCAAATAGCATTGGAGCATCCAGATAACTCTCTGAAAAACATCCGCTCAGAATTACACGAACTACTACAATTGAATGTTCAAAGCATAGAAGAAATTGAGAAATTGCTTCATACAACGAAACAAGAAATGAGTGTTCTGCGAAAACCTAAATTAGCTAGAAATCCAACCACTGATGTGAAACATCAGCCCAATTCGAACACAGGTATTACTTCAAACAGCACCAGTACGACTACTGATTTGAGACTACTAGAATCCGATGATATTTTGTTGAATCACCTTCTGGAATCAGTTCAGGACTTGCTATCGTATGAGGTTCGTCTTCCAACTAACCAAACATCCAAATTGCCCGAGATAAACAGTGAAGTGCGAAAGAACTGTGGCAACGTTAAGAAATCTCTGAATATGATTAGGCGGTCACTTTAGTGCTCTACATGGTATTTATATAGTGGAAACAATATCATAATTATAATGTATTTGTTAATATGTACAAGCAAAAAAAACCTGAACCAACCGTTTTTTTATAAAGTAGGCGAGTAGATAAAAAGTAGTTTGGCCGCCCGGAGTATTGTAATCATGTGTGGATAAATAAAACCATTGATATCGGAATCCACTTGGAATTCTATGATTCAACAAATGATGACGAAATGAATAACTGAGGGTGGAAGTGGAAAAGAAGATTACACAACTCTTGGAGCCAAGGAAACAAGCTTATTGAAATTCTTCTTTCTTAATTCTCTTGCAACAACACTACCAACTCTGGTACCAATTGGTTCATCTTTCTGGTTTATCAAGACACATGCATTGTCGTCGAATCTAATAACCGTACCATCTTCTCTGTTCACTGGAGACTTGGTTCTCACAACAACAGCTCTACAGATATCACCTCTCTTGACTCTATTAGATGAAGAAGCACCTGTAATTTGAGAACTTAATGGCTTGGCTTCCTGAACAACAACAACGATCTTGTCACCAATAGTTGCGAAATTCATTGGTCTCTTTCTTAGAACTTTGATACATTCAACCATTTCAGCACCTGAGTTGTCTATCACTCTTAGCATAGTCTTTAAGTAAATCATTTTGTGGTAATAGTAGTTGTTGTTATAGTTGTTGGAGGGTGCAAACTGAGATTGAATCTGGGGTTCTTCCTTCAACATCAATCATGTGCTATCTTACTTCAATCTGTACCATTCCATGCCTGGCTGATGTGGAAAAAAATCAGAAAAATACAAGAAAGAGCGGGTAAGTAACATAATGTGCCGCGCTGAAGTGGCGCATTCGCAGCTCACTCAGAAACGCATTTGTGTACCGGGGAAATCAGAACGCGTTAAGCATTACTTCTTCAAGAATAGATCAGAATGAATCGGTTGGCCATCTAAGGATATATACCTTTTGCAGATAATCACAAACTAATCACATTATGGAGTCAATTAGAGTGGATGCTACATTATTGCAACAATTTTCCAGAAAGACAGTCAGAGTGCTTGGGAAGCTAACGAGTGTTGACCCATCAAATCAAAGTGCCATCATACAATGCAATGGTAATATAACCGTATACCATCAATCGAATTTTGATGAATTCACTGTTGGTCGTTTTTATGAGGTTATTGGTATTATCGATGAACATGATTTGAGTGTGAAAAGTATGCAGGTTATTGATATGGGTGAGAATATTAACGAGAGGGCCATTTTGAAGTATGTGGAGCTAAGTCATAAGGTTCCTGAATTATTCTACACGGCAAGCTGATTTGAGTTTATTATGTCACTCGATGAATTATCTTTCCTCTTGCTTAATTTGGATGATTTGTCTTCTTTGTTTGCTTTCTGAATTTAATTTCTTTTCTTTGTGTATAATACGAATACATTCAATATGGTGTCTATATATGGCTGATTAGATAGAAAACAATTTTGCGACGAAAAAGAAAAGCTGAATAAGCTAAGTATACAAAGTAGAAACAATAATCAACAAGAGAAAACAACGAACACAAGACAAGACAATACAACAGTAGACCTACACAAAGAGTTTATGAAATGAATAACATATCTGAACATAATGTGGTCTACATATGTATACATTGCATGAAACGGTTTGAGGCCCGTTTATTTGATGAAGAAGATAACAAACATGGAATAGAAAGGAGAGACATTCAGTCATCCCATCTCTTCTTTTTAAGTCTCTTTTGATTGCTATCCAGCGATGCACTAACTAATCTTTGGCTTGCTGCGTACCAACCAACTTCACTTGGGAAAGGAGCTGGTGTGGCATAATTGATTTGGGAGCTCATAGTATATGACCAACCAGGTGTGATAGTAGAGTACACATTTGGAGAAGCACGGATAGTGGTGTAGTAAGTGACAGAGGAAGTAGGGAATCTTCTTGACCAAGTTGTTGCAGTAACTGTTGTACCTGGTTGCATTTGCATTGGAGCATATCTAGTTTTTCCTGTCTGTAAGGTGTATGTCACTGAGAAAGAGGCAGAGTCAAGGGCATCGGTGGAAACACTAACTTCTGAAGCTGGAGGATCACCGGAACCTGAAGCTTCTGTGTCACCACTCATTCCAGTCAACTTGAATCTTGGTGAATAATGGATTGTATAACCAGAGGAGTAGACGGCGTAAATTTGAATAAAATAGTTACCATCATCTCCCAAGTCAGACGAGAAAGATGCATCATATGTGTAGTTTGTGAACGAAGAACTAGAAACACCGGAATCAAGGACAGCAAGGGCTTGAATGTTCGAATTTGAACCTGTACATAAACTGAAAGTATAAGTGGTAACTGTGTCTATATCAGGAGTATTACCATCATCGTCCCATTGAATAGTCAGATCAACAACATCATCCGAGGCAGCATATGAATCCCCTGAAGATGGACTCACAAATTCAACGTCTGCATTAACAAAATGAAGGCTCAAACTTAGTGCTAGTATTGCGATATACGAGAAGATATTCATAATTTCTCAATGGTTTTGTATGTAGCACTTGTCAATCTATATATATATCTTTATGATTGAGAATGAAGTGGTTTTTAGAGTACAAGTTTGCTTATTTTTGTGTTGATGGTGATGCAAATATCTGCTTTGACAAAACTCTGTTGGGCACAGATAATTAATAGAACAGACCAAATGAAGGAAAAGACACACAGAAAAAAACAGTTGACAAGTTATATTTCTCTTGTGCAGTGCAGTAGAGTGCGATGTTTTGTTTGGTTGAGTATAGCCAAATGAATCTCAATCAAGTGAATGTCTTGAAAATTGAAGATGGTAAAATGATCCCTAAGAGAGACAGAAAGTTTCCAGATGCTCAAGCTGACCAGGGCTATTGAGTGATATATAATTTTCCTCCTCCTCAACTGGTGTAAATCAGATCAGAAACTTCTAAGCAAGACTGCGTCGAGCTGCGCCATAGAACGCGCTCTGCTCAGTCCGCCCACGGAGGCTCTCCTCTCCTCTACGCTGCAATTCCAACATAATGTCTAGACTATCAATAACATCTTTCATAATAGAGAGTCAACGATTCGTACTTGGCAACTGCCATCAAAATGTCGTAAATTAAGCCATTATGCGGCTTTTCAAAACATATATACAATGATGCAATTCAATATATCACTTGCTCAAGGCTTCACCATGCCAGTATAATTTCTCATATTCTAATTTGTATTATTTGATCTGTTACTCTGTATATGCAAAAAGAAAAAAAAAACTAGAACTAATCATAAACCTTTCATCTGGTAGTGTCGATCAATAATCAAGCATTCAATAATTCTTCGATAAACTCATCAACTTTATCACCTTTTCTCATCAGTGCTTCTCCAATCAAAAAACCATATACACCATTCTGTTTGTAGTTTTTAACATCATCTGCTGATGTGATACCACTCAATGCTAGCAATATGATGTCGCTATCCTTTGGAATAGAATCATTTAAAGAAGTTGTGGTGTTCAAATCAACTTTGAAGTCATGAAGGTTTCTGTTATTGACACCAATAACACGAGCACCAATCTTCAAAGCACTTTCTAACTCACTAGAATTATTAATTTCAACTAACGGTTCCATTCCTAATGATCTGGAATACGCAAAAAGAGATGCTAATTCATCAAATGTCAACATCTTAACAATCAATAGGACGGTATCTGCACCAGAAATTCTTGCTTCCAGGATCTGATATTTGTTGAAAATGAACTCTTTTCTCAAAACACATGGTCTGTTCTCAACGGATTCGAGCGCTAATCTTGCCAGCTTCAAGTCATCCAAGGAACCTTTGAACCATGTTGGCTCTGTTAGAACTGAAATAGCTGAAACCTTAGAATGGGCATACTTCAATGCCTGACTTGCTGCATTAGCAGAAATATCAATGTCACCTTTGGAAGGAGAAGCTCTCTTTATTTCACTCAAAATGGCTGCTTTCCCATCCTTGACATTTTCATTTAATCTATCATAGAAATCAATCAATTTTGGAGACAAGCCCAAGGAATGATAAGCTTCCAAGTCACTGAAACTCTTACCAGGTTGTTTGGAAATCAATTCATAATCTTTCTTTCTTTGAGCATAAATCTTATCCAATATAGAGGAGCCTTGGTTACCAGATTTAGTGTTCTTAGAAGATTTTGAATCGCTCCAGTAACCACCCTCAGCATTTAATATGTTTTTAATCATCAAATGACCTTCCTCAGTTAAAATTGATTCAGGGTGAAATTGAACACCTTCAATGGTATATTCTTTGTGCCTCACACCCATAATGATGCCTTTATCAGTCTTAGCAGTGACTTCCAAACAGTCAGGTAAAGTACCTGAAGTACCTGCTAGAGAATGATAACGGGTGACTGCAACACCTTGCGGAACGTTTTGGAACATTCCTTTGTTGTCGTGAGTGATGGTTGAAGTCTTACCATGAACGATTTCTCCTGCAAATTCAACATCACCTCCAAACACTTCATAGATACATTGTTGACCCATACAAACACCAAAAACTGGAATCTTACCTTTGAAGAATTCAATAACATCTCTGGAGATACCAGCATCTGTCTTAGGATGACCAGGACCTGGAGAAATCAAGATGATATCTGGCTTTAATTGATCCAGTTCAGAGATAGTGATCTTATCATTACGGTAGACATCAACGTCTGCACCTTCTTGACAAAGATATTCGTATAAGTTCCAGGTGAAAGAGTCATAGTTGTCTATCATGACCACCTTCTTGGAAATGGGGGTTGAGGAGGACATTCTGGGTAATTTAAAATGTAATTCAATGATATGGTATCACACGATCAATGGAAGAGTAATTACCTATATATGCGGTATGCACTGCATCTGAAGAACTGGTACAACGCTGGAAACTTGTAAAACATCTTCAATTCGAAATGATGAAAAATCGGAATGACTAACCGGCACTGCCTCAACTGAAAAGTCGATTGGATGTCAACCTGGTGCATGGATGTGAGTATTTGATGTTCTCTCCAAAAACCAAGATTCTTGGTTTTCTGACCTATTTGTGCTCCAATTGAGTGACCAGCTGGTTCCAACAGTCCTGAATCTTGTAGAAGAAGTTAGTGGAGAAATAGAAAATAATGCTTGTAACGTAAACCTTTTTTTGGATCAAGCGCAGTCGTTATTCTATATTAATAGCCACCAAACTTCAACGATCTACAACAAGTAGAAGAAGCATATGACTTCCTATCACACTAGGTGTGCCTGTGCCTGTGACGGTTTGCCACTTTTACACTGAAACTATCTGCTTGGCTGCCAGTTCCTGGGCCATATTATTACCACCACCGGGTTGGTTGGTGATCAAAAGCAGTGAAAGATAACAGTATCCTTTCGGGCTAAATCTATATCGGTGAGCGGAAAAAGATCTCCAGAGTGAGAAATCTTAGCGGTAAAAGTATCTTATCCACAGAACGAATGATTATTCATCAGTGTGCAAGAACCTTGCTGTTTTCGATTGGCAAAAAAGGTATCATTATATGCTAACTGTCATCAATTCTACAGTTGATTATCCGAATGCCGATGATATTTCGTCTGAGAACAGTACTGCCACGAACAAAGGCTCACTTCAAGAGATTTTTATCAACCTCCAAAGAGACTTCTGGTTTTCTTCCAAAATTAAGGGTCCATTCCAAGCTAGCATTAGCATCATCTGGTGCTGTTGCAATACTTTCATATATTAGTATTCAATGTAATGAAAACATCACACTCTTAAATGAGTCCAAGAGAAAGCATAGAATCATAAGTTTGGAAGGTGTCGATGAATTGGAAGACGATGATGATTACGAAGACAAGATCGAGAAAGAGCGTCAACATATGATAGCAGGAAAACCACCGCTGTCTCAAATACTAAGTATCAATGACTTTGAAGCGGTTGCAAAGGCTGTCACTTTGCTGGCTGCTTGGGGTTACTACTCAACTGGATCAGACGATGAGTTCTCTTTGAGAGAAAACCACTATGCTTTTGGTAGAATATTTTTCAGACCCAGATCATTAGTTGATGTTTCGAATGTCTCATTGGAAACAGAACAGTTTGGCAGTAAATTTGATGCTCCGTTTTACATAACAGCTTTTGCTGGATCAAGGGGTGCTCATCCTGATGCTGAACTGAACCTGATCAGAGCAGCAGGAAGGGAAAATATCCCATACATGATTCCTTCCCAAAGCTCTTTTCCATTCAGTGAGATTTTACAAGAATCACAAGATGGACAGTCATCTTTTCATCAGGTGTATATAGAAAACACTGAACAATTGGCGAATTTTCCGAATTATCTAAAAGAACTACAAAAGGATAAGAAGAAAGTGAAATGCGTTTTCTTAACAGTTGATCTCGCAGTCATGGGAAATCGTGAAAGAGATTTGAAAATCAGAGCACAGTTTGAACCGGAAACTTCCCAAGAATTGGTTGGTAATTATTGTACCAACCAAAAACCATGCTTAACGTGGGAAGATATCATCAAATTCAAGAAGAGTACTACGATTCCCGTTGGGGTGAAAGGACTACAGAGAAAGGAAGATGTTTTGAAAGCAATTGAGTTAGGAATTGATGCTTGCGTCATATCAAATCATGGAGGTAGACAACTGGATTTTGCAATGCCTCCAATTGAGGTCCTTGCTGAAACTCATGAATTATTGAAAGAGAAAAACATAGATACATCTCATTTTGAGATATTTATTGATGGTGGTGTCAGAAGAGGCTCAGACATCATCAAAGCTCTATGTTTAGGGGCAACTGGAGTCGGGTTGGGAAGACCTTTCTTGTATGCGATGGCGTCATATGGACAGCCCGGTGTCGAAAGAGCCATTCAGATTTTGAAAGAAGAGATGATTAGAGATATGAAACTGCTGGGTGTGAGCTCTGTTTCTGAATTGAATGAAGGTTTCCTTGATCTGGAATCGTTGAAATACAAAGGGTTACAATCTTCAGACGCATTATACAACACCAACTATATAGCTCTACCTGGGCCAGCTTTCAAACAATGATGTGCGGTGTTAGATGATTTTTTTAGAGTTTGTAACTTCACATATGTATCATTAAGAGTATCTATGGCAAGATGGCTGTATATATAACTGGTTCGCTTCTCTTGAGCCTTCCCTCTAATGGAGAGCACTATTTTTCGTAGTGCTGCAGAGTCAGGTGCGGCTCGCGCGCTATCGATAAATTATTGCAGCAATCTGGAGATCCCCGATCATCACCATCAACTTTTCCCAGTTTCGATTTCAATTTCAGAGAAGTTGCTAGTATTGTGGTTGATTGTAATAGCAAAGTAAACGATACCAGTCACCCCCATTCCAACGATGAGCTCAAGATACAGGGTTGAATATGCTTTGAAGCAGCATCGAAGAGATGGCTTGATTGAATGGATTAAGGGCCTATTGGCCACTCCATTTGTGCTTTACGCAGTGAAATCCAATGGTATCTCAGCAGTCGACGAATTGATGAAAAACTCTGAAGCCAGAAGAAGATATGCTGAAATTTTTCACGATTTGGAGATTCTTGTCAAGGATCACATTGAGATGACAAATGCTGGTACTCCAGAATTATCCAGACTTAAACAATTGGTCCCTTCAGTTGGCACATTTTTCACGGAATTACCATTAGAGAAAGCTTATTACATAGAAGATGAAAGACGAAGCATTTGCAAGAGAAGATTGGTTGCACCTTCATTCAATGACGTGAGATTAATTTTGAATACTGCTCAGATCATGGAATTGGCTACTAGTTTTCACTCTGCTGCCTCACCTCAAGCCAAATTACAGTTGATCACTTTTGATGGAGATATTACTCTATATAATGATGGTCAAAATCTGGATGCCGATTCCCCATTATTGAAGCCTCTGTTACAGTTATTAAGGAAAAACTTATATATTGGAATAGTCACTGCTGCGGGTTATAAGGAAGCTTCTAAATACTACACACGTTTGAAGGGCTTGATAGATGCGGTTAAAAATTCAGACATGTTAACTGACTCTCAAAAAGAAAATGTATTGGTGATGGGTGGTGAGGCTAACTATCTCTTTAGGTATAGTAATTCAGAAGAAAAACTAGTCAGTTATCATAGAGACGAATGGATACTTGACGATATGATAGGTTGGAACGAAAAGGACGTGATGGACACCCTTGATTTTGCCGAAGAGGCAATGGAAAACTTCATCAAGAAGTTGGGACTTAAGGCAACGATTATAAGAAAAGAGAGGGGTGTTGGTATTTGCGCCTCTCCTGGTCACCGTCTAATTAGAGAACAGCTAGAAGAGATGGTGTTGAGAGTAGACAGAAGCTTGAAACACTTTCCTGCAGCCCAGAGAATCAAATGGTGTGCATTCAACGGTGGAGCAGATGTTTGGGTTGATATAGGTGACAAATCATTGGGAGTGAAAGCTTTACAGCAGTTCTTGAGAAGTGATGATGAAAGGCAAATTGAAGCCCAAAGTACTCTACATGTAGGAGACCAGTTTTCTTCGATTGGCGCAAATGATTATGCCAGTAGAACTGCTGCAACCACAGCATGGATATCTTCGCCATTGGAAACCCAGGACTTGCTTGTGGATTTGAACAATTACCTTGACCATTGGGCGACATACTAAAGCTGTAGATCAACATGTAGAGCTGGTGTTAGACCTGCTGTTATAAGAGCTCTCTTTATTTTTATAATTTTATTGCTGTTTTTGCTTAATCCCCAGAATATAAATATACAATAATTTGGCTACTATCCAATTTCATGTGCTTGAACGTGATCATAGACAAAAAAGAAACGCATGGGAATCGATTCATGTTCAGCCTGCTGTTGGCAGCGAATTCGTGCATGATGTGCGGGAGGGCGATAACAAGAAGGTGTTGTAGGCACTAATCTCATTAATCTCAATATTATATTGATTACGATTTCAGCAACAGGATTATTGCAACTAACGATCGTTAACAAATAACAACCCTTTCAAACACTTCAACCAAACACGTTGCTATATTCATTACAAGTTCCCAAATTAAAAATCATATGATTAGAATCTAAAATGTTCTCCACATTATTCTCAATAGCTGGATTTGCCGTTGCTTACGTCTATCCCTTGAACGAGTCCTACAAGCTCTTGCTGGAATATGACACAAACAACGCTGCTCTTTCTCAACAGATTCTCCAAGCAGTCAGTGGTAGTGTTCCTATAACCACACTGAATGCAGCATCCTTTCAAAGATGGTTTATCTACTGGATTCTGATCTCGCTCATACAGTTTGTGAAATCCACAAAGATTGCCACCGTTATTGTTGGTCTGATACCATTTCACGATGCCATATTACTATATCTCAAAGTATGGATGGTTCTACCAATTTCTGAAATAAATGCTACCAAGTATACTGGGTCAGAAGTTCTATACAAATTCTATCTCTCGAGATGGTTGACGTTACTGAACTCTAACATAGGAAATATCAACCTAGCTGACATGTATCCAGTGTTGATTAGATTCTACAACTATGTGATAACTGAATATTTTCCAGCATTATACATTTTCAGAAACAAATCCCTTGAGAACCCTGAAGTGCAAAAGTCCTCTTCAGAAAAGGGATTGAATGCCATCTGGCAAGAATTCTGGGCCAAGCCTTCAGCATCTTCTATGTCTGCTAGCACTTCTGGCGCATCGACCCTAGTCCCTGATATCGTAAGTTCATTCAATGCTTCCAAAGGAGGTGGACCTATTCGCACAGATATGCCTATTCCTGTCTCTCAAGCTGAATGGTATCATGAGTTAATACCTGAGATACTACTGCAATCCTTATGGTCTCCAATAACTCCATTACTAAATCCACGTCTGTTTTCTTCAACCACAGTGGATTCTAATCAAAAGGCTCAGGTATCAGAAGCTGAAGGATATGATTTAGTTAACAAGGAGGACGTGACCAAGATTGACTCGATTTCTACTGATCCAATCCCTGACGGCTCTCTGAGACTGCCTAAGGCAAACGAAGGACTGGATCCATCTTTGAAACAACGTGTTCTTTCAGGAACCTCACTATCTAGCGTTGAGATAGTTCCTCGTCCTCCTCTTGCCACGGATGATTCAAGTTCAAGAAAGAGCTCTTCCTGGAGTTTGAGTTGGAGATCTAGATCTAGGTCTAAATCTAGTGATGGTGCTAAATAACTGCCTTCAGTTTAGGCTTCCTCATAGTACAACATCCAAGGTACATATGGTTGTTGTTCATTCAAGTGGCATATACATATATATTGTCTTTCTTTCTTTTTCTACTCCGCTGTTTGAATTATAGGATTTCGGTTTGGTAATGGCTTTTTTCCCCCTGTTGTAAGATACCTCTGGTTTATATTTTTGTTCTTTTTGTTCTTTTTGTTCTTTCTTTATTTACATCTGTTGGATATATACTTGATTTTATACAACCCTATGTACAGTTTCGTTGGTATTCATATATCATTCAATTATCATAGTCTTTTTCTACAACTTGAAGGAGAACGTCAGTTCTATAATTCAAAAATGTTTCCGAACATTACAAGTTTACAGGGATTCTATATGACGTGATTGCTTGATCGTTATATATATACAAGTCCTTATCCAAAGTATTATAGAGCAGGTATGAGAATTATGGTTAGTAAATAGGACAGATGAGTCTATATCTAAGCCAACGGAATATGCTGAGAGATAAACTTTTCTTGTTCTAATTTTTTGTACTTTGAAAGATCTCTCTTCTTTGTGTTTTGCATTTGTCTTCTCAACTTCTTTGGGACGAAGTTCATTGGTCTTGGGTTTGCATCAATGATACCTCCGAATGCAGTTGAAGGTTTCAATTTGTCTGATCCCACTGCTTGTTGTTTTTCTTCTCTATAAGTTTTGAATTCATCAACCAGTTTGATTTCTTCTTTGAATGCGGAGGTTTCACCAGGCCAAACGAATGGCTCTATTAAATCGACAGTCATCTTTTTGATCTGAGGGGCTCTGAATCTTGTTCTGTATGGCATAGGTAATGATCTTTGGAATTTGGCGGGAGTCAAAGTGGATGAGATATGACTGACCTTCAATCCGTATATATTGTATAAGTAATCTCTCAAGTCTAGCTTGTTGAATGATTTTGGAACACTGAATTTAGCTTGAAATGGGGTATGTTTGGCATTTGGTCTCAATAAACAGACTGTTGCTGATGGAAAATAAATCTTCTTTGAACCAACAGAGTAGTTAGGAGCATCATTTTCAATTGATTCTCTCACTAGATCAACGATTTTTTTAGAGGTAAGTGCAACTTTTGATCTGTCGGTTTCTGGCTTGTTTCTCTGTGCAGAAGGACGAAATCTACCTTGGATAATTGTTCTCTTAGATGAGGTCAACACTGACGCAAAAATGCTCTTTTGCTGTAGCGTGTGACAGCCAGTGGATATTATCGATGAGATCATATCTAATTGTATTAATGGTCTATGCTGATGGGAGGGTTTAGTGGTTCCTGTGGCCTGAGCCTTTGCTTTCATCTAGTATTGTAGGGGTTAATTGGTTATATTCACGAAGAATTTTTCAACGAGGGAGCGAGCCAGCTGACGCGAGACAAGCGGGTAACCAGCGTGAGCTTACGTAAGCGGTTACGACGTACAAAATTGTGCGTTGAGAATCGAGCGAGTTGTGCAAAATGAAAAACAATTCATTGATGGGATACACTCTGTTTAAAGGGCAACAACGTTGTTGAAGGCTAAGCTCTGTAGCACATCGAGACATATCCCTTTCACTCCTGCTCAAGACAAAGGTGAATTGCTTTTGACCCTGTACATTATCACCGTCAAGATTACGCAGAATTCCAGACTATACTATTCCCCATCAATTATAGCATAGTT
The DNA here is from genome assembly GCA_030568425.1 of Ambrosiozyma llanquihuensis. Lineage (NCBI taxonomy): Eukaryota > Fungi > Ascomycota > Pichiomycetes > Pichiales > Pichiaceae > Ambrosiozyma > Ambrosiozyma llanquihuensis. The sequence goes on from JAJMFV010000311.1 coordinate 30,884, forward strand.
CTTCCCATTCTTCCTACAGTTAATTTAGATTGAGTATATATCGTTGAACTCCGATACATATCTCCAACTCCAGCTGAACACACTAGAATTTCATTAACAGCAGTTGAATCATTATCTAGATATTTAACTTTATCTTGTTTTGCTAGTTGACTCATAGATAGTTAGAGCACTAAATCCAAAAATTTCAAAAAAAACAACTATTGCATATTTATAAACTTATATCCCAGAAAATTCAAAACACAAAATACATAACTCAGAATCAAACATCAAAATGGCTTCTTATGACGATAGTGATTATAACATCCAAACTGAGGGTCTTATCACAACCGAAGATTGTTGGACGGTTATCTCTTCCTTCTTTGAAACCAAAGGTTTGGTTTCTCAACAAATAGAGTCATTCGAGGAATTTATAGAATCATCTATTCAAGAATTGGTCTTGGAGGATAAAAAATTAATCCTAGATCAACCAGCTCAACACATTGTGGAAGATGATGATATCAACAGAAGATATGAAATCACTTTTGGTGATATTTTCTTGTCCAAACCATCCCAGACCGAAGCAGACGGTACCACCAGTACTTTGTTGCCACAAGAAGCAAGATTGAGAAATTTGACATATTCTGCACCTCTTTATATTGAGATGAAGAAAATGGTGAAAGAAAGTATCGATGACGAAGGTGCTTCCAACTCACAAGTGCAATGGTTCAAAGAAGGTGATATCAATAGATATAGAAGTGGAGAAATTGAAGAATTGGAACCAATTCCATCCGTTTTCAATGATGAAAACGACGATGTTGTTGATGAAAAGCACAGCACAAAAATCCATGAGAGCGGAGCAGAAACACAAACAATCTTCATTGGTAAAGTTCCAATCATGTTGAAGTCCAAGTTCTGTACCTTATACGGTTTGTCTGAAGAAGAATTGTATGAAATTAGAGAATGTCCTTTTGATATGGGTGGTTACTTCATTATCAATGGTTCTGAAAAGGTTTTGATTGCCCAAGAAAGATCTGCTGCTAATATTGTCCAAGTTTTCAAGAAATCTGGTCCTTCTCCTATTTCCCACGTTGCAGAGATTAGATCTGCTTTGGAAAAAGGTTCAAGATTGATTTCCTCGCTTCAAGTTAAGCTATCAAGAGGTGGTGCTTCTGCTTTCAAGAGTGGTGGTGTTGGACGTTCCATTAAGACCACTTTACCATATATCAAGGCTGATGTTCCAATTGTCATCGTCTTCAGAGCATTAGGTGTCATTGAAGATGGTGATATTTTGCAGCATATATGTTATGATGATTCGGATTGGCAAATGTTGGAAATGTTGAAGCCTTGTATAGAAGAAGGTTTCTTAATCCAATCTCAAGAAGTTGCCTTGGATTATATTGGTAGAAGAGGTAACGCCATCGGTATCAAGAGAGATAGACGTATTCAATTTGCAAAGGATATTCTTCAAAGAGAATTTTTGCCTCATATTTCACAAGATAGTGGTTACGAAACAAACAAAGCATATTACTTGGGGTACATTATAAATAGACTTTTATTATGTGCATTGGAAAGAAAAGAACCAGATGACAGAGATCATTTTGGTAAGAAGAGATTGGATTTGGCAGGTCCATTGTTAGCTAATTTATTCAGACTCCTTTTCAGAAAATTATCTAGAGATATCTATAAGTACATGCAAAGATGTATTGAAAGAGGTGAAGATTTCAATATTGTTTCTGCTGTTAAGTCCACAACCATTACTTCTGGTTTGAAGTACTCCTTGGCCACTGGTAACTGGGGTGAACAGAAGAAGGCTATGAGTTCCAAGGCTGGTGTCTCGCAAGTTTTGAACAGATACACCTACTCATCTACCTTGTCCCATTTAAGAAGAACTAATACACCAATTGGAAGAGATGGTAAGCTAGCTAAACCACGTCAATTGCATAACACACATTGGGGTTTGGTTTGTCCTGCAGAAACTCCAGAAGGTCAAGCTTGTGGTTTGGTCAAGAATCTATCATTGATGGCGTGTATTTCTGTTGGTTCCTCTTCTGAGCCTATTACTTATCTTCTTGAAGAATGGGGTTTGGAGCCGTTGGCTGATTATGATCCTCATGACCACAAAAACGCCACTAGAGTGTTCTTGAATGGTAATTGGGTTGGTAACCATAGAGATCCTGCTTTGTTAGTTGATACTATGAGACAATTGAGAAGAAACGGAACTATATCTCCTGAAGTTTCTTTGATCAGAGATATCAGAGAAAGAGAATTTAAGATTTTCACAGATGCGGGTAGAGTTTACAGACCTTTGTTCGTTGTTGATGATGCTCCAGATAGTGAAAATAAGGGTGGTCTTGTGTTGACAAAGGAGGACTGTAGAAAGATTCTTGATAGAGAAGTTGAAGAGTTGCCACAAGAAGAAGAATTCGACGAAAACGGAGAACCATTAGAACCAATCAAAAGGGTGTTCTGTTGGGAATCCTTAGTCAGCAGTGGTGTCATTGAATATTTGGATGCCGAAGAAGAAGAAACTATTCTTATAACAATGTCTCCAGAAGATCTCATACCTGTTGATGAGGAGGATAGAAAGAGAGAGACAGACTTAGATCCAGCTAAGAGAATTAAGAGTGTGGTTAGTGCTCAAGCATTCACCCATTGTGAAATTCATCCTTCGATGATTTTAGGTGTTGCGGCATCAATTATTCCATTCCCAGATCACAATCAATCTCCTAGAAATACATACCAGTCTGCGATGGGTAAACAAGCTATGGGTGTCTTCTTGACTAATTATAGTGTGCGTATGGATACGATGGCTAACATTTTGTACTATCCTCAAAAGCCTTTGGCTAAGACCCAAGCAATGGAGTACTTAAAGTTCAGAGAATTACCAGCTGGTCAAAATGCTGTTGTTGCTATTTCATGTTATTCCGGTTATAACCAAGAAGATTCCATGATTATGAATCAATCTTCAATTGATCGTGGATTATTTAGATCCTTGTTTTTCAGATCTTATATGGATCAGGAAAGAAGAAATGGTATTTCTGTCGTGGAAGAATTTGAAAAGCCAATGCGTTCAAGCACTTTGGGTTTCAAAGCGGGTACCTACGAGAAGTTAGACGATGACGGTTTGATTTCTCCTGGTGTGAGAGTTTCCGGTGATGATATTATTATTGGTAAAACTGTTCCAATCCCAGCAGACACTGAAGAATTGGGTCAGAGAACCAAATATCACACCAAGAGAGATGCTTCTACTCCTTTAAGAACTACCGAAAACGGTATTGTGGATCAAGTTTTACTTACCACCAATGCTGAAGGTTTGAAGTTTGTCAAGGTTAGAATGAGAACCACAAAGACTCCACAGATTGGTGACAAGTTTGCCTCTAGACATGGACAAAAGGGTACCATTGGTATCACTTATAGACATGAAGATATGCCTTTCAGTGCTAACGGTGTTGTTCCAGATTTGATTATCAATCCTCATGCTATTCCATCCCGTATGACAGTTGCGCATTTGATTGAATGTTTGTTATCGAAGGTTGCATCTCTTAGAGGTTATGAAGGTGATGCCACTCCCTTCACTGATTTGACTGTTGATGCTGTTTCCAAATTATTAAGAGAGAATGGTTTCCAGAGTAGAGGTTTTGAAGTTATGTACAATGGTCACACAGGTAAAAAATTGATGGCACAAGTTTTCTTTGGTCCAACATACTATCAAAGATTGAGACACATGGTTGATGATAAGATTCACGCTAGAGCCAGAGGTCCATACCAAAATCTAACAAGACAACCTATGGAAGGTAGAGCTAGAGATGGTGGTCTTAGATTTGGTGAGATGGAGAGAGATTGTATGATTGCCCATGGTGCTGCTGGTTTCTTGAAAGAAAGATTGATGGACTCTTCGGATGCATTCAGAGTTCATATTTGTGGTATTTGTGGTTTGATGGCTGTCATTGCCAACTTGAAGAAAAACCAGTTTGAATGTAAGTCATGTAAGAACAAGACGAATATCTATCAAATTCACATCCCATATGCCGCTAAATTGCTTTTCCAAGAGTTGATGAGTATGAATATAGCACCAAGACTATACACTCAAAAGTCGGGTGTTACTGTTCGTTAAAAAAAAAACTTTTATTTTTGTTCTAATTCTGTATGATAATCCGTTAACTAATATTTACTTTTGTTCTTATATTACCAAAGGTTCAATCGATATTACCTGTAGACTCCAGTAATTTATACGCATATCGAGATCATCATTGTAGATTCTATGGATAGAAACACTAAAAATATGCAGAGATTTTTTATTATCGTTCGATATATATATATACAAGGAGACTTGTGAATAAAAAGAAACAGAAAGCCAGCATGAATATCGCAAGAGATTCGTTTAACCTCTGTTTGCTAATTTTTGTTCATACTCTTCCATGATCTTCTTTCTTTCAGCCAAGTCTTTCAATCTTTGTTCAACTTGAGGTTGTTGATCGGCCCAAGCAATCAAATTTTGCTTGTAAGGATGATCAGAACCATCAAAAACCTTCAATCTATTCAATCTTGTGAATCTGTGTTTGTTCTTAGGTAACATTTTAGAAACGGCTCTCTTTATGATTTCACCGTAACCGAAATCTGTAATGATTTTCTTCATGGTGGTGGCCTTTCCGGAACCTGGTCTTGTTGTATGACTCCAATATGTTTTCTGATCTAGTTTTTTACCTGTTGTTTTTAAATATTTGCAGTTAGACACCACAACATAATCACCTGCATCTTGAGTTTCATGTGTTATTGGTTTATGCTTTCCTATCAAGACAATTGCAATTTGAGTAGCTAATCTACCCAAAGTTCTTTGATCCTCAGCTAAGTCGACACTGTGCCACACACGTGAGAAACCTAAACCGGCTCTACCTAATTTATTAGACATTGTATAAGATTGAGTTTGTTATTAGTTATGGTCCTAGGATCAAAATCAGAATGGCCCCAAGCTAGTGGAGATTCGATACTCTTTCTCTGCCTTTCACTTTTGATGGTGTTGCGATTGAGAAAACTTTTGGAGAGATGTGGCATAACCTCAATGGACAGATTCCCATGGTTCATGCGCGATATTTATGCTGCGGTTCACCACTTTTCGGTGCAAATTCGAGCACACTGTTATGCCAAAGAGATTCAAACAACCAGGAACATGAAATCGAAACATACCATATTACAATATTCTGAGCTGAATTTTGTTGTTCGTTGACATCATAACCCTTGAAACTCCCTACGGCATCTTCAACAGGAAGGATCTGACAAAATAGATATTAATTAGAGAAGGATAATCGCAACTTATCGAAAAGGACTTCAAGCTTCATTGTATCACATTCAATATATATTCACTTCATCGTCATCTTACTCACCTAAAAGATTGCTTTAATTTATACAAATTATAAATCAATCAACCAAAAAACTATTCCCCAATTGTATATCATCTTATAGATATATCTTGCATTAATCCATAGAACCAGAAATTTCCAAAAGTACACAAACATGTTTTTCATCAAAGACTTAGCATTGAATTTGACACTTCACCCTTCATATTTCGGACCTCAAATGAACCAATATTTACGACAAAAACTATTGACAGATGTTGAAGGTACATGTACTGGTCAATTTGGTTATATCATATGTGTACTTGACTCCATGTCAATTGATGTTGGAAAGGGTAAGATCATTCCAGGTAATTCAGGATATGCTGAATTCGAGGTGAAATATAGAGCTGTTGTTTGGAAACCATTCAAAGGAGAAGTTGTGGATGGTATTGTTTCATCGGTTAATAATATGGGTTTCTTTGCAGATGTTGGTCCATTGTCTGTGTTTATATCCAAACATTTGATTCCAAGTGATACAAAATATACTCCTTCACATACTCCACCTGCCTATATTAGTGATGACCAAGTGATAATGAAAGGCTCAAAGGTGAGAATAAAGATTATAGGTACCAGAGCAGATGTCAATAGTATCAGTGCCATTGGTAGTATCAAGGAAGATTACTTGGGTCCATTGTGAGCTCAATCATATTATATTATAACGAATCTCTTCCACCATTCTTTTTATTCTTTTTCTATTTGTCTGTCACTGTGTGTACTTCTATCTTCTGTCTTAATATACTACTATAATTTTACGCATCTTTAGATCATTATATGTATCAAGCTGCCCATTTTGACAAGTTGTCTGTCCCATGGGAGAGGTTGCACAGCCCCTCAATATGGGGCGCAGAACCACGAGGGGCAATCGAAAAGAACAGCTTCAAATGCCATCGCATTTATCTTTAAATATGTGTGGAGTATACAACCTACTTGGCTAAGCATACACAGATATACATATATCAGATAGACTACTCAGATTCGTATAAACAATGTCTGCTGCTTTAAACCGTTCTTTGACGACCGTCAAAACTGTAAGTGAAAACAAGCTATTGTTGAAGTTGAATAACAAACTCATCTTTTCGTATTTCTTAACATTTCTCAAATATAATATATTTATACTAACCTATAATTTGTATTGAATGTTATGTTATATTTAGGAACTTGAATTTTTATTAGAATCAGATGTCATAACGAGGGCACTATATGACAACATTATTCAATCCTTGCCTGCCAAATGTACCCCAGGAATGACACCAGCAGATGTGAAATCAAGCATCGTTTCAAATGAGAACAACCAACTTAAAGCTCCATCTTCAGTGTCATTACCTAGCAACAATGACCATGCATCAAACCAAACATTTGCAGAGGCATTATACGATTACAAGCCTGAACAACCTGATGATTTAGAATTGAAATCAGGTGCCAAGGTTTTAGTTACTGAAAAGTTAACCGATTCATGGTGGAAGGGAACTTCAAACGGTAAAAGTGGTATCTTCCCATCCAACTACGTCAAAGTTATCGAAGGCGAATCAAACAAATCCACTACATCGAACAGTAATCCTGTCAAATCTGATGATTCTAGTACGATTGGCAATGGATACTATCAACAGCATGCACCAGTTCCAATGGGTGCACCATCATATCAACAACAACAATATGCACCACCTTCGTATGCTCCACCTGGTCAATTTCAACAACCATATCAACAACCTCAACAGATGTACATGCAACCTCAACAATCTAATCAGAATTTGACACCAATGACGGTTGTCCAGTCACAGGAGCAACCACAACAACAACAGCAACATCATCATAGTGGTCTGAAAAAGTTTGGTTCAAAATTGGGTAATGCTGCGATTTTTGGTGCTGGTGCTACAATTGGTAGTGATATTGTCAACTCTATTTTCTGATCATTTGGTTTTTGGAATTTTTAGAGTAATTTATACTGTGTTGTCATTCATTTTATTATTATGTATTTGTGTTTATTCAAAGTGTTTTTTGATTGTTTGAATTTATGATTTTCATTTTTATTGTGTTTGATATCTACATTCATCGCTACGATAACAATTCGAGTTCAATCAATTGGTATGTTATTGGTAAACAACATTAAATTAATTTACATTTTTTTATAATAGTTAAAGTATTTTAGTAGTTTTGATGAGGGGAGTGATGTAAAAGAGTAATAGTAAACAAGAGAATAGTAATGATAAAAACAAAAAAGACAAGATACATTAAGGAAAAAAAGATTGGAAATTTTTCAAAGACAACCAACATTGTGAATTTCTCTTTTATAATCAATGGAAATTTACTTAGAAAGCCAATTGCTATGTTCGGATTAAAAATAGCCATTGATGTAAATTCCTTGTAACGGGATGAAATCATCTATATTATATATACAAGACTTTCTAAGGATATTGATTCATATGTTTTGAAGAGAATGAAAGTCAATTGTATTGTTTTTATTTGATAAATCATTTAATTTCATTTTATTTATTTGTTTGTTTTAATATTTTCAGTTATTAATATTCCATTGTAAAACTAATTTACTTTCTTCTGAAAGCACAACCTTCGGATAATTTAGCCTTACCACCGGATGGGGAACACAAAACAGTTGTACAAGAGTCACAGGTGACGGCAGTTTGAGCATGTGAGAAAACAGTGGTGATGTTTAAACAACCTGGACACTTAACATCCATGAAGTATGATCTTGGAGATTGGACTAAAGCCTTTAACTTGTGCTTTTGAGCTTCAGAAGCAGCAGTTGGATGTAATAAATCTTGAACTAAAACCTATAAAAATTTGAATGAGATAATTCAACTAAATGTTAGTAAATTATTCGGCGAATGAGAGTTGAACAAGTTGAGATAGTTGATAATGATTATAATTATGATAATTGAATGACTACGAAATTTGTTTTGGGTGATCAATTTGGATAGGATATCTGAGTTTTGCTCTAGCCAGTTGATATTTATGCCAACAGTGGAGTGAGTAGATATATATCTTCTAAGGGCATACTGACAAGTGAATAAATATTCCATTTTTCATGTTGTACTGTTGAATCGTATCATATCATCTTTGAAAAATTCTGAATCATTATTCGAAGTTGGAATCTTGAATAAAGTGTAGCATCAACTTGAATATAAGCTAGATCTCAGGTGTTCATCCCTAGCAATAGTTCTATTTAGAATGACTAATTTTCACTTGAAAAGCCATTTAGTTGTGCTCTAAGGGATTGATTGATGACTACAGTTCATTTGAGCACATCACATTGGATGCTGGAATCAACCTGTGGATTATCTTTCACAGTGGATATATAATACAATAATTATGTTTTTCAATATCAGTCAACTTGAATCTATATTCTATCTTTGGTTGTCTTTGGTTATCTCTTGATGTTCTCGTGTGGTGTTTTGTGTTTGCCGTTGGTCATTTATCAAGTATCAAAATCATTATCAATATCACGTATATCTGACATACCATCTTGACTGTGTAATGTTATGTTTGTATGTATTGGTAGAGTAAATCAAGATTTTTCAACAACACCTTAAAAGGGCTCAACTGGTTTGATAAACCTTTTGTGAAACCTCTGGCCCATTCCTCCAAAGAGACATAAAATTTTCCAGCGAGCGAGCGCTGCACAAGAATTGGGTGAGCCACACCAAAACCCAGTCCTCGCTGTTCCCCGTGATCAGAATCGCCACCCTTCTCCTTCTCCTTCTCCTTCTCCTTCTGCGGCTGCGGCTGCTCACATGACCGCCAACTAGAGTATATATCAGCACCCTCACACCGCTGCCTTAGTCTGAGCCCTGGCACCCTCGCAGCTGGCACGTGACTGTGCCCTTTTTCACTGTTGCGGACGGCCGATTTGCTTATCTAATATCTTACGTCTTACGTCTTCCGCTAGGTGTAGCTCTGCTGATCTACTTGGGGAACATCAAATTCAAATTCAAATAGCTTGTTTGGTTTCCTTGCGTTATCTTTTTTTCTTTTTCTGATATAAATACTGCAATTTTTCGTTTACATATATAACTGTGATATGGGCATTCTTGAAATTCACTTTTAAAAAAAAAAACTAAACTAAATAAACAAAGGCAATAACAAAGAAAAAGAAAAAGAGAAAGGCAGTGATATCAGAAGAATAAAATATATCATTACGTATATTGCAAAGTAAAATATGGTAACATGGTAACATGGTAACACCAACTCCATAAATTTCAAATCAATCATACCATCCCAAAATTCAAGTATGTCTTTATCGTACATACTTCGTACCACAACATCTAGCGGCCAATCCCTCATCCTCCTCATCATCATCATCATCATCATCATCATCATCACCAACTTTTCCGTCCTGCTCCCTCTCGTCCCCTTTGACCCTAACCTAACCAACTTTCCAACCTTAATAAGCTACCGCATCGTAAAATGTTCATATTCTAACGCGTTCCAAGTTATAATTAAGATTCAAAAAAAACAAAAGAAGAGTATAACATAACATGACTTATAATAGAATAAAATAACATATGACAAATGGCAAAAGGCAAAAGGCAAGGTGGAGGCAAAGTTAGGGCTTGATAATGAAAACTGATATCAATTGATTTAGATTCAATCTTTGAAAAAAAAGTGGTTCCTTATCTGTTGTTTCGTAATAAAAAAAAGCGAACAAAAAGGAGAGAAAAGGGGGGTTGGATGGAAGGATGGTGTTTGAAGTATGGTTAGGGAGTAAAATGGGATAAAGGTGGGGAGTGTGGAGTGAGGTTGGGAAGTTTGAGGGACATGTAGTTGTAATCATAAACTATAGACGTAACCAACATAAAAGAAAATTGGAATGAATATAATAATAATAATAATAATAAAAAGAAGAAGAAGAAGTTTAAATCAAAATAAAAAGATAGAAAGAAAGAGATAAAAGGTAAGGATGGAAATTAAAATAAAGTAATAAATTAAAAAACCAACTGAAATCCAGACAATTGAGTTTTTAAAGTACAATTCTAATCTTGCAAAAAAACAATCTTATTATTTAACTGGTTTTTTCTTATTCTTTTGATTCTGCACACTTGGAGGTAATTGGTTAGCATATCCATATTTCTTCTTTTCAGCAGGTTTTAAAATTTGGAAAGAACATAACAAACTTTCATCAACACTCATCATTGCACCTGCATTATCAAATTCACCACAATAATTTGGAGCAGAAAAGATGGTAACCAATTGTCTCTTACTGAAAAATTCATAACCATCTTCAACAACTTGATGTGCTCTACAAATCAAATCCATATCATGTTTTTGTAAAAATCTTGAAACAACATCAGGTCCAAATGTAAATGAAACACCTCTATCATTTTCACTCCAACCTGTTATATCCTTATCTGGATCTGACCATAATAAATCACAAAGTAATCCAACATCTGGAATATCTGTTGGTCTCATAACTCTTCTAATTTGTTCCATTGTATTTAAATCTGGTGATAAACCACCATGCATTGTAAAGATCTTTTCATCAATAATGGCAGCAATTGGTAAACAGTTGAAACAATCCGTGAAAGTTTTCCAAAGTTTAATATTATAACGTCTCTTACATTCATCATAAAAACCATAAATTCTGTTAATGGATGCACATTCATGATTACCTCTCAAGATGAAGAAATTTTCAGGATATTTAATCTTGTACGCCAAAAGTAAACAAATTGTTTCCAATGATTGTTTACCTCTATCGACATAATCACCCAAGAATAAATAGTTGGCTTCAGGAGGGAAAGCACCATATTCGAACAATCTTAGTAAATCATAATATTGACCGTGAATATCACCACATATTTTAATTGGAGCTTCTAATTCTAATAGGATAGGTTGTTGAATGAAGATTTCTCTTGCCTTTGTACAAAGGTATCTGATTTCGAATTCTTGTAGTTGAACTTGTTTGCCGGGTCTTGAACCTCTAACATCCAAGAGTCTGTCGATGATGGATTCGATATCTGCTTCTTGTGGTTCAGACATATTGTATTATTTGTGTGGGTTGATGTTTGATATTTGGTGTTTGGTGTTTGGTGTTGAATAAGCTGTATGACACGTTGTCTTCTTGTTGTTGATGTTGTTGCTGTTTTTTTTCAAAAAAAAATCTTTCTTTAATTCTTTCTTTCCTTCTTGGTCCTTTTCTTGTTTGGAGGAGTAAGGTTTTGTTAAGATTTATCGATAAATAAATATAATGGGAGTAGATATATATTTATTTAATTTTTTCTTGGGGAGGGATGTATGTTGAGTTTGTGGAGAGTATTGAATCTGAAAGACCTATGATGCGATTCCAACTAACAATTACAAATCAGAAAGCCGATATTAATGTGGGTAATAATAAGATATATAGTACAGGAGTGTGTGAAGCTAATCAGTGTTAGAAGAAGGCAAAAAAAACAATTGAGGGTTTTGGTTTTGAAATTGACTGCCTTTTGTGTGGTTGTGAGTTTGCGCCAGTTGAGAGTTCAAAATTGGAGAAGTGAGAAATTGAGAAATTGAGAAATTGACGCGAGAGAGAACAGGTGAGGGAGAGGGAGAGGGAAAGGGAGAGGGAAGATAACGGGGGGAAAGGGAGAGGGAAAGGGAGAGTGCGGGACTGTGGTAATTTACTGAGTAGGGTGTCCTTTGTAAAGGTAGATATAGAGTATGGTATGTACATATGTGTGTATATAGAGTATATACATATATACAGACGGCATAGCATAGCATAGCAAGCAATACATGTATGTAACAACAACCACAATAACACATCATTATCATGATCATAATCACGAGCAAAGGGAACGAGGCAGAGTTCCAGTGGGCCAAAAGGTGGAGAGAGAGAGAGAGAGAGAGAGAGAGAAAACATTCCTCTGTCTCGTGTCCCGTGTCTCGTGTCTCTCTTTCCAGGCGCATCGAATCGCCCGGCTCAGAAGGCTGTCCAGCTTGGCGGTCGGGCTGTCTGGCTGTGTGTTGCCCGGTGGAACGCGTTTCCACAACACAAGAAATTACAACAGCGAGCGTTTTCTTCTCATTCTGTAGACTTATTGATAGATAAATAGATAAATAGATAAATAGATAAATAGATAAATAGATAAATCATTCTTTATGCTAATTCATCTTGCTTGCTATGACTAATACTATAACAAGTTGAGCAATTGACTGCTCCGTTTCACACAACATAATGTTTGACACTACCTATAATATATATACATCCAACTCTCAAATATGGGCCATATGATACCTGACAGACACTACACAAATTACACCACACGGCTTCCTCTCCACTCAACAGGGCAATCTTTATCTACTCATCGCTAACCTATCATACATATACATCCAACTCTGACTCTGACTCCTCACATGAAACCAGGCATATATGGGTCTTCATCGTGATACTCTTCTCTTGGTCAATTGATATGGTTATAACACTGTAAAGTTGAATCACATCTACTCATCCTCATCCTCATCCTCTTGAGTCCTGAGTCCTGAGTCCTGAGCAGGGTAACTTCTATAGATAATGTCCCTTTCGTATCACGCTCTATATGATTCTTACATACAAACAAAAAAGGGATATGTTCCTGTGATCATACTCTTGATTCTTTGTAGAGTGTCTATCTCACATCATTTCGAAGATGTTGACATCTGTGTATATCTGCATATAGTCTATTTCACAACAGTCAGTACCCTTTTTCGTACTCATCACCGTTGTGTGTTTTTTAAATTTGTGGGGAGCTGATTCAAATTATTGTGTGTGCCCATTGCACTTTAACGTTCACACTGGCACCTATTTTTTCATGAAACAGTTGTATCTCTCGGTTTTGTAACTACAACTAATTATATATATCAACATTATGAAAGAAAAATAATAACTGATTGAGGTGTATGGGGAGCAGTTATCAATCTATGACAGTTCCTTTACAACGTTTCAGGTAAGATAACTGTTATCATTTCCCAACTGTATCAACTTAGACACTAACATATCTCTCAATGTAGAACTAGATGATATTAACATCATCAACAAAAGTTTAGTTAAGATCAAACAGCCTGGTGTATTGTATGGTATCCCTTAAGTATAGGCCATAGCTCTCTCTTCCTTCCTCGAAAAGGTCGTGCGTGCGCGGTTCAACTTCAACATTGGAGGTTGAATGGTGTTCCAAATTGGGTGGAAAATTTTGAGACCTTTGCAAGTTTTGAAAGAAACATGTTCCCCTTAATCGAACTTGATTCAGTCAATATTCACTCTCTATTAAACTTTATCATTAGATTTTCAAACTATGTTTGCCAGAAGAACATTGGTTACTTCTGCAAGAAGTATAAAATTTAATGCTTCAACAAGATTATTCGGTTCAAGTCCATTGACCAAAAATGAAGAATTAAACATTGAATCTCCAGCTTCATCTACATCTTCATCACCAATCATTCAAGCTCCAACTATAGATAGACTAGAAAGCATGAAAACAACTGGTATACCAGGTCTCTTGAGTGCGAATGTCTTGAATGATGTTTGGTTCAATCAAGTGTCTACTGCATTGGATGATTTACACTTTGGAATAACCGAATCTCCAAGTAGAACAGATTTGGAATCATGCTTTGTTGTTCAAACTGGTAACAAATTGACTTCCTCTCAAATAGGTGGAAGATCACCAAAATCATTGGTTGATGAATTCACTTTAAACACTTCAAATAAAGTCATTGATCAATACTTTAAATTGTTGATGAAAACAGCAAAACAACCAACTGAACAATTTGTCTTCCAACAAACATCCTCAATCTATAATCTATTCTATTATCTATCCTCTTTAAAACATTCAGACTCTAAAATAGAAAAGGCAACTTACAGATCTTTACTCGAATCCCCAGATATTTATGAAGAAATCAAAAACCATCCAACTGGTAACCTACTTAAATTTGTCAACACGAGTTTTGGTTCATTGGCAGAATTCAAAGCATTGTTCTTGGCATCTTCAAGATCAATCAAAGGTAACGGTTACACTTGGTTGTTGCATAGATTCATCAAACCTCATGATGGTATGCGTTTAAGAGATTTGTCCAAAAATTCCTCCCTTGTTATCGTGAACACTTACAACAATGGTACCCCTCATCATTTCAGAGATGGTCAAGTCACATCAGCTAGAACATACCGTGAAAAGAAAGCCAAATTGGAAAACCAATTCACAACAGCGGATGAATCTTCTTCATCCCTTGGTCAAAATCCAGTGGATATACCATCAATGGATGAAGCTAGAGACTCTTATGAATTGTTCGATTATGCTTATGAACCTCTAATGGCGGTTGGTGTTAACCCATCTTTCTATCTAAGAGACTATGGTGTCTTTGGTAAGGATAATTATTTGGAGAATGCTTGGAACGCTATTGACTGGTCTGTTGTCGAATCAAGACTCACTGTGGAGAAGGAAGATAAATGAATAAATTGAGAAATAAACTAAATTTCAACAAAAGAAAAAGGAAGATTGAATGTCTGGTGTAAGATGGTGATCATTCTTGTCTCCTGTATATACATACTACATAACTGAACTGTATCAGTAAAGTTCATCATCACTGCATTTTTACACCACTTCGTCATCACTTTCCTTATACATCCGTTTATAATCATACCTATATATATATATATATATATTCTCTCTTTCTTTCAAATAGATTTACGTGTACATATACTATACAAGACGAACCTTCAAAGTGCTTGAACTCATCGAAGGATCAAATTCCAAGCAATTGCGCTCTGCTCTCTGCTCTCAATTTCACTCTTTCTGAAAAAGAGAAAGAAAAAAAATATCAAAAAAAATTATATATTCGTATCAGATACAAAATAATTGTATTCCACACACTTCACCAAGCTCAACAACATCACACAACTAACATCATTGGCAATAGTCTAAACTATAACAGGATGAGAAACTTGAATATCCTTAACCAAGGTGTAGTCAAAGCCACTTCAAGAACATACCCTGACTTGCACATCGTATCCTCACAATTCGATGTCATAACGGATAGCATCACAATAGTATTAACCTCTGATGAATCACAAATTGTTGAAGTTCAACAATTCTTGAAAACAGGTGATATTGTTGTACTTGCTTCGTTTCCTATCAAGCAAAACGATAAGTTGTTATCATTTGCGCATCATGCTGATATTTCAAGGCTGGTGTTTGTGTTTGCCCAAGGTGATATCCTCACTGCGACTTATGATTACTCTCAGCCTGATCCAGATACCACCGTTGTTGAGATTGTCGGCTCGATCGACTCTGGAATCCTAGCTGCTTCTTGGTCTCCTGATGAAGAGACCTTGGCTCTGTTGACAGCTGAGAAGAATATCTTGTTATTATCTAGATTATTCGAACCAATTGCTGAAAAATTCATGAACCCAAATGAAATATTGCACTCTTCACAAGTTTCCGTTGGTTGGGGTAAGAAAGAGACACAGTTTAAAGGTAAAGGTGTCAAGCAACTAGAAAGAGAAAGACAAGCTCTTAAACATGCCGGTTTGAATATCGATAGTGATAATGCCATTCTTCATGATCCAACTGTGACAGAAGTTCAGAATGATACTTTGTCTATCTATGATTACCAGACCTGTAAAATCTCGTGGAGAGGTGATTGTCAATATTTTGCGGTCAACAGTGTGGAGGAGCCTCAATTGGGACTCCTAAGAAGAGTTATTAGAGTCTTTACAAGAGATGGGGAATTAGAGTCTTGTTCAGAGGCTGTTGATGGTCAAGAAGAAAATCTAGCTTGGAAACCACAAGGTTCTTTATTGGTATCAACACAGAGAAGATTGGAAGAAGAGATCAATGAAGAAGTTTTAGATTTGATTTTCTTTGAGAAAAATGGTTTAAGACATGGTGATTTCACTTCTAGACTGGAACCAGGTTCCAAAATTATTGATATTGACTGGTCTTGTAACAGTGAAATTATTGCATTGCAACTTCATAATTCTATACAAATTTGGACAACTAAAAACTATCACTGGTACTTAAAGAAAGAAATCTTCAGTTCTCATGAAGAGCCTATCCAATTCATCAAATTCCATCCTGAAAAACCATTAAGATTGATGATTGGTACTTTTTCAAGTATTGAGATCATTGACATGACATATTGCATCACATCGGGTCCAACTGCAAGCCCATACGACATTGGTATGACTTTAGTTGCAGATGGTACCACTTGTATGGTCACCCCATTTGCTTTGGCAAATGTCCCTCCTCCAGTTTCCTTGAGAGAAGTTGAAGTTGAATCGCCTATTGTTGACATGGCTGTGTCTAGATCCAACTCTGTCTTTGCCATATTGACTAATGAGTCTGTGACTATTGCATCTGTTGATTTAAAAAATATTGTTAAAGGTGGTAAACACCCTGAAATTGATCATGTTTTATCAAAGGACCTTTTCTGTGGTTTGAGTGATCATTTAAGACAGGTTGCGATTATCAAAGATGATACGATAGCGGTTTTGTTTGATAGTGATAGTTTTTCTAGAATTGTTTTGATTAACATAAATGATAGAAAACAGCCTGTCATTCTTCATACTTTAGATGTTGAACCTTGCAAAGCTGTTTTGATGAAACCAACTGTGGATTTTGAATATTTGACTTATGAAACAGTTGATGGTTCAGTTTATCTGTTGAATTTGTCTGATTTCGATACAACCTTACTAGGTAAGTTTCCTCAACTATGTAACCAGTACGGTGTTGCTGTTGTTGCTGATCATGAAAACTCTCAATCATTTTCACATTATATTCCATTTGGTGTTTCCCAAAATGGTAGACTATTTTCCAAAAGCCATCCATTATCTTCTGGTGTCACTTCAATTCTATTGACCGACTCTCATTTACTCTACACTACCGCTCAACATCAGTTGAAGTTCTTCCATTTACATAATAATTCTGCTTTGCTTGAAGGGGCAGGAAACGAGAACGTTTTGGATACATCTGCGGATGGGCATGATGAGAGAACCAGAATGATTGAAAGAGGTTCTTTATTGGTTTCGGCAATCCCATCCAAATCACTTGTTGTTTTGCAAGCTTCGAGAGGTAACTTGGAAACATTATGTCCGAGAATAATGGTTTTGACTGATGTTAGACACGCTATCAATGAAAGACGTTACAAAGATGCATTCATGACTTGTAGAACTCATAGGATCTCATTAGATTTCTTGCATGATTATAATCCTCAATTATTCTACTCTAATATTGAAGATTTTATCAATCAGATTGGAAAAGTTGAATATCTAGATTTGTTTTTATCCTGTCTTTTGGAAGAGGATGTGTGTGAAACAAAGTACAAAGAAACTTTGGCATACCAAGATGATAAGTTTGCCTTATCGAAACCTGAAAATGAACAACAACAATATCAACAAAAGTTGTTGAAGAGTTTCCAGAATATGGAAATCACTGAAAAGAAAGTTGAGAAGGCTGTTGGAAAGGAAAAGATTAGTAGCATTTGTCAATCTGTTTTGAATGTGCTATTGACCCCTTCATACAAGGAGAAATATCTGCAAAACATAATCACAGCCTATGCATGTCAACATCCTCCTAAACCAAAGGAAGCCTTGGACTTAATTGGAACTTTCACCAATGAGATAGATATCGAAAAGACAGTTCAGCATCTATGTTTCTTGTTAGATGTTTTGAAATTGTATAATATCTGTCTTGGTACTTATAACATTCCATTGACTTTGGTCATTGCTCAACAATCCCAGATGGATCCGAAGGAGTACTTGCCATTCTTACAAAATCTACATGTTCAACCTGAACTAAGAAAGAGATTTTTGATTGATACACATTTGAAAAACTATGAAAAGGCTCTTGATTCTTTGACACAAATAAACCCTGAAGAATCCGAAGAGTTGGATGATGAAATTTTAACGTATGTTAAAGACCATGAACTTTATAAACATGCTTTGAAAATATATCACGATTCCAACAAGGCTAAATTTCCTGTTATTCAAAAAGCTTTTGCTGATCATTTACATGCTTCTCAAACATACACCGAAGCTGCTGTGACTTATGAACAATTAGGATTGTATGAGGACGCTTTAGAAGACTATATTTTGGGCAACAAATGGAGTGAGGCTCTATCCTTGGCCTCGAGACCGGAACTGAAAGAAAAATTGGACGATACTTCCGAGAGATTGGTTGTTTCATTGACTGATCTACATAGCTATTCATCTGCTGCTTATATTCAACATAAGTACTTGAATAACATTGAAGAATCTTTGAAGTTGTATGCGAAGGATTATGCCTACGAAAGAGCTATTTTGCTATGTTACGAAGAGAATAAGATTGATTTGATTGAAAAGATCATTGATCCTGCTCTTGGTGAAGGTTTTGGTCTTGTTGCGGAATTATTGGCTGATTGTAAGGGTCAAATCACCTCACAATTGAATAGATTAAGAGAGCTTAGAGCTAAAAAGCAAGAGGATCCATTCGCATTTTATGGTGAAGCTGGTGAAAACGGTGATACTCCTGATAATGTTTCCATAGCTGCTTCGGAGACTTCGACCAAGGAATCATTTTTCACTAGATATACTGGTAAGACTGCCGGAACTGCACAGACTGGTGCTTCAAGACGTACTGCTAAGAACAAAAGAAGGGAGGAAAGAAAGAAGGCAAGAGGTAAGAAGGGTACCATTTATGAGGAAGAGTATTTGATCAAGTCTGTCGGAAGATTACACGAGAGAATAGAAAAGACAGAGTCCGAAGCAATCAGATTGATTGAAGGTTTGATCAGAAGAAATATGAATGAGCAAGCATATCAAATTCAAAAGAATTTTGTGGAAGTTATCGAGTTACTGAAGGAACATGTCGTTGAAATCTATACCATCAGCGAAAAGGATAGAGAAAGAATAGACGACCACGGAATGGTTTATTTGATGTCCGAGATCCCGATCCCAGCCATCAAAGACTTCCCAAAGTTGAATGTGCTTGACTATTGAGTCCTTGCAGTGGGAAATATGGCGTTTTTATCATTCTATAGACATATATACATAACTATATATTGAAGCATTTAGTTTATTGTATTTATTGGACACCACTTCCGCAAATAACAATCTCCATCTCCACATTGGTGTTGCACCACTGCCTGGATCGCTCTTACGCGGTGCGACCGTCAAAAAAAGTAGAAAACGGAAACGTGTAATCAACTTGTTTAGACTGTTTGGAAAGGAGAAGAGAGGCCTTCAAGATCCAGTACAGTGAGTTCAACTACAATAACAGAAAACAACAATGTCTCTTCCTCAAGGTTTGGAAATTGCAAAATCAGAAAACGGTTATGTTATCAGACTACCCGTCTCCGACTCCTCTAATGCGCTGCTAGTCACAACCACGGGTGACTGTGCAATCACTGATTTGGAGAAGGCCCCAGTTTTAAATCCATTCAAAAGAATTTCGGGTATTATGGGTATCATCCAACTACATATCAATCACTATCTTATAACTATTGATTATGCCACTGAGGTTGGTTGTATTTATGGCGACAAGAAAGTCTATAAAGTTGCAAAGTTTTCCATTTTACCGTTATCCTTTGCTAAATATCAGGTTGATGATGATGAAGCCAAATATCTAGAATTGGTCAAAGCACATTTGTGTGCTGCAACACTATACTTCTCCTATGAATATGATCTTACCAAGCCATTTGGTAAACAAATCAGTACTGGAAGTGATCCAGAGTTCATGTGGAACAACTATGTTTCTCAGCCATTGATTCAATTGGCCTCCAAAAATGCATTTGCCAACAACTTTATCATCCCAATTATTTACGGTTATTCCAAATTTGTTAGAACTACTATCAATTTGAAGCCTGTTACATTTGGTCTAATTACCAGAAGATCGAGATTCAGAGCTGGTACTAGATACTTCCGTAGAGGTATTGATAAGGATGGTTACGTTGCAAACTTCAACGAGACTGAACAATTTTTAATCAATCACACTGAAAATGGAGATAAGATTGCCACATATTTACAAACCAGAGGTTCCGTTCCTGTGTTTTGGGCAGAGATGAACAATTTAAAATATAAGCCAAATTTGTTGTTAGGACCAACAGACTATTCTCCATCTAGATTGCACTTTGACAGAACTATTAGAAAGTATGGTGTCAACTATCTAGTCAACTTGGTCAACCAAGGAGGATATGAAAAGCCTGTTAAAATGGCTTATGAAAGAGCCGTTACCGCCCTTGACGATCCTGAAATCAAATATACATACTTTGATTTCCATCACGAGTGTAGAAAAATGAGATGGGAAAGGGTTAAACTTTTGATTGAACATCTTTCTCAACTTGGCTTATCGCAGGAAGATTACTCTCAGTATAATGTTGGTGAAAAGTTTATCATTGAGAAAACTCAAAAGCATGTGGTCAGAACCAACTGTATGGATTGCCTGGATAGAACTAACGTTGTCCAATCTACATTAGCACACTGGTATTTACAAAAGCAGTTAGTTGATGCCTCTGTTATCAATGGGTCCCAAGATTGGAGTGTGGTGGATCCAAAATTCTTGTTTGTGTTCCAAAATATTTGGGCTGATAATGCGGATGGTGTTTCATGTTCTTACTCTGGTACTGGTGCATTGAAGACTGATTACACAAGAACTGGTAAGAGAACCAAGAAGGGTGCATTGAATGACTTGATAAACTCAATCACCAGATATGTGAAAAACAACTACAGAGACGGACCAAGACAAGATGGGTACGATTTATTCCTTGGAAATGTCTTACCTTTTGAAATTGGTAACTCACCATTTTCGGATGTTAGACCTGTGTTGGTTCAAGCTGTTCCTTATGGACTTCTCGCTTCATTTATTATTTTCTTCACCACTTTAGCCTATCCAAAGGGTTCTCTGACAGAGTTCAAAAACGTTTCCTTCATAACTTTCTTCTTTGCAGTCGCTGCGCTATCACTTCGTTACATTGTTAAGAATGGTACTCAATATGTCAACTGGCCAAAATTGGCTGCTGTTGATTTTCTCAAGAAGAAAGAAGTTTTGAATGATGGTAAATTTGTTGGATTGTTCTTCGACAAGCAAGATATTTACAGTAACAAGGAAGTCGTTGAAGCCAAGAAGGAGTAAGTATGTGATTTTTGCCATTTGTTTTCTTTTGTTTTATGTTTTATGTTTTATGCTTCGTTCAATCTACGAACTCTAGATTAACCATTCTTTATGTGTCATTTTATAGTTAAATTTATTGACCTCTAATAGACGTCTAGATGAATTTGATGATCCATCTCCATTTGCACCGCCTTGAGATTCGCGGATCTGTTGACTCTGACTCACTCTCGCTGAATTGTTCAAATTTGGTAGTCTGTAGTTTCTAAAGATG
This sequence comes from Ambrosiozyma llanquihuensis, assembly GCA_030568425.1. Taxonomy (NCBI): domain Eukaryota; kingdom Fungi; phylum Ascomycota; class Pichiomycetes; order Pichiales; family Pichiaceae; genus Ambrosiozyma; species Ambrosiozyma llanquihuensis. Next base: position 52,570 of record JAJMFV010000311.1, read on the forward strand.
TCTGTTTGATTTACCTACTTACCTTCCTTAAGATAAAACAGCATTATCATAATCATATTTCAAGATGTCCTTAGATAGAGAACCACCTCATTATTTTGGTGCCGGTCCAGCATTGCTACCAACAGTTGTTTTACAGCAAGCAGCTAAAGATTTGGTCAACTACGCATCTGTTGGCCTTGGTGCTGGTGAAATCAGTCATCGTTCAAAAGAAGGTTCTGATATCATCGACACAACTTCAGCTAGTCTAAAGAGTCTTCTTAATATTCCAGATACTCATGAAGTGTTCTTTTTGCAAGGTGGTGGTACTGCAGGTTTCTCATCCATTGCGACCAACATGACTTCATCATTTTTGAAGAAAACAGGTAAGGTTGGTAAGGCAGGTTACGTTATCACTGGTACTTGGTCTAAGAAATCTTACGAAGAAGCTTCAAGATTAGGCATTGAAACTGAAGTTATTTTAGACTCCAAGAAGATTGATGGTCAATTCGGTACCATTCCATCTGTTGAAAAATGGTCAATTCCATCTGATCTTTCAAACTTATCATACGTCTACTACTGTGATAACGAAACCGTGAACGGTGTCGAATTCTCAGACTTTCCTTTTGAAAAATTCCCAGGTGTTGAAGTTGTTGCTGATATGTCCTCGAATTTCTTATCAAGAAAGATTGACGTTAGTAAGTTTGGTGTCATCTTTGCCGGTGCTCAGAAGAATGTTGGTGTTGCAGGTATTTCTATCTATATCATCAAGAAGTCATTATTAGATCAAGCTTCAGTTGAAGACTTGAAGAAAAATGGTCTTCCTATAACTCCAATTGCTTTTGACTTCCCAACTGTGGTGAAGAACACTTCTGCTTATAACACAATTCCAATATTTACCGTGCATATTGTTAACTTGGTTTTGAAGCACTTAATTGAAGAAGGTGGTGTTGATAAGCAAGAAACTTTGAATGATCTCAAGTCCAAGCTTTTGTACGAAGCTTTAGATAAGTATCCAACTGTTTACAACTTACCTGTTGCAGTTGATGCTAGATCAAAGATGAACGCTGTTTTCACCATTAAGGATGGCTCTTTAGATGCCGCTTTCTTGAAACAAGCTGGTGACCTTAAATTAACAGGTTTGAAGGGACATAGATCAGTGGGAGGTATGAGAGCATCGATTTACAATGCCGTTCCATTGGAAAGTGTGAAGGCGTTGACTCAATTCTTAAACGACTTTGCTGAAGCTCACATTTAAGTAGTATTCTACATTTATATATATATATTCCATTCAATAACTAATAATTAGACTATAGAATTGCATGCAAAGATAACTCATCTGTGTGAATCTGATTAAAATTCCACAGAACTCATTTTGGTCAAATAACATGCCAATCCGCTCATCTGATCGTGGTCCAAATAGCAATGCAAAGCGCATCCTTGGTCATGGACAACCAATGTTGTGTTTCCTTCCGCCAATGCTAGCAATTTTGCACCAATATTCCAAGATTTGAGTCGAAGTTTTATCACTGTTGGTCGTAACATCTCAACTTGATCTCTTTGGCTCTCATCATCTTGCTCAAACGAAAACGTAGTTTCAAGGGCATGTCTCCATCGCATTTCCACTTTTCTCTCTTCTTCTTGAATTGTGAACTTTAAGTTTCCCAACTTATTAACTGAAACCAAAATTGTATCTGAAGTCTTATATCTCTCAATTCTCTTGAATAGCAAATTCAGATTCGGTGTTAAATGTAATGCCACTGAAATGGATTCAACGGAAGGTTCCCTTATCCTTTCGTCACTTTCATGTTTCAACAATCTCACAGGGATATTGAAGGAATGGCTTACGGAAGTGGTCAAGTTTATTCTTTCTGTATAGTAAAGTGCAAATGATGCTGCTGTTTTATCCTTTCCGCCTGATTGTTGTTTCTGTTCATCAGTTGCCCTTCTCTGTAACCTCATCATCAAGCTATCTTCAACCGATGATTCATAGTTTTTAAGGACATGATACAAAGGTTCGATATTGATCTCGAACGATATCACATTATCTCGTGTAGATTCCACCTCATATGTCTGGAAAACTGACTTATCTAGCTTGCACCATATCTGAGGTTCGTTGAGAGCAGCTGATATGATCTCCAGATGATCACCAGTGAACCTGAAGACCGATATTTTTCGAATGGACATCATATAGCTGAGAGCTTTTTTCAAAGCATTGATATCGTCTGTTAAAACTTTGAGTTTCATTATTGTTTTCAACTATAGGCTATGTATGCTCTTCATCACCCTATGAAAAACTTCTCTGATCCTTTGTAATTTTACCGAGTCAAATATATGTACCTCAATTCCATATCTGCATCTGAGTTCTTGTGGGGTGATCTAAAAATATATATGGTTTTTCACCGTGCCAGACGCGTTCCAGTTTTGGCGAGGGCTCGCGGAAAAGAAGTTTCTGTGTGTTTTGGATTGTCCATGTTTGTGGAATTACAAGAGATGTAGGCCATTTTACAGCCAGTCAATGGAGTATACACCTGCAACAAAAGTGAAGGGAGTTACCTCAAATAGTTACATCAAGACAACACCATCCAAAAAAATATTCTGCCGTTCCCAGGAATCGAACCTAGGTCGCATCGGCCACAACGATGAGTACTAACCACTATACTAGAACGGCTTGAAAAGTTAAGTTAAATGATCGAACCCAGGATCGAACTGGGGACGTTCTGCGTGTTAAGCAGATGCCATAACCAACTAGACCATCCGACCATTACTTGTTGTGTTGAGGCACCCATTTTATCATGAGAGCTACAGTGGTCGAAAAAAAAAATCGAAAACCCCCCGTATATCCTTCTGTGTATGTCTTTTAGCTATCATTTTAGCTTTTATAGTTTCCTGGGGACTGGAAGATCACTGCAGTTTTGAAAAATATTGAAAAATATACACCCCACCCCCTTTGTAGATAATTAATAAATTACATTATGTAAAAAAAAATTAAATCCAAATTATGAATCTAAGTACGATCAATTTCCACCCTTCCTGTTATGATTCTTTTGCTTTTAAATCGGTTTTAGTTGTAATCTATACCACTATTATCATATATACTAATTCGTTATAACATTTCACATGATATGCGCTGTAGAGAAAAGTATTTAGTGAGTCACATCAAGAACTATTTCTGATTTGTATCAGGAATTTGGGTATAATTCCGAGATGGAGACAAATTTTTTGATCAGTTCTAAGGTATCTGATTTACGGTAGTTGATAGAACACTATGTAACATATGGAGGGGAGTATTGATTGTAGGCTAACTTGTTCAGTACACAAGAAAACAGTTCTAGAAACACAATTCCAGTCAAATAAATCTCACATTGTTGAATCATCGTAACGCAATGTCAAGAAGCTTGCAAAAAAGGATATAATTAGGTTCTTACTACTAGAATTTGCTATTACACTTAACACGAAGAAATATGGTTTGAGTTCTATGTATAGGTTCAGTTGTAAGGAGGAACAATACATATAACTTTTTAAAACCGCCAAGTCCGAGATCCCCTTCTGAAGCAAAGGGAGTTTGTTGGGAATATAGCACAGGTAGTCAAGCTTGCAGCTGGTGGGTAACTTCCAGTGAAGTGTACAAGCTAACCAGTAGTTCTTAGTTCAATTACCAAGTGTTGCTTCCTGATTCGTTGTAGATCGAGCGCCAACCCATTCCTCTTCGTGTTGTGTTGTTATTTGGCAAGTCCGATAGTTCCTGGCGAGCGCGGTGGGTTTTGCTGGTGATCAAGCGATACGGGAATGGCATCTGGTATTCTTGATGAACTGACTTCAATAGTGACAAGTCATTACTGTCCAATATTGAGCTTTTGAGTGTGAAGAACAGCTGTGATGTAGATTGTCGCCCAACCCAACTCCAAACTACTCGTTGCAAGTGTCTCTCCCCAGAAAACCATCGCATCGATAAGCGTGCGGGCCAATCACCGCAGATTCGTTGGTCATCCTGGAAGGTGCACAGCCACCGGTGATCTGACGCCACAGCAGAATTAGTAATTTTTCCTCACTTTCATTTCCTTCTTCTCTGGAGTATTTCCACTTTCCAACACGGAGTGGACTTCAACTCCTTCTTGCGAACCTGTATTTGCCACCTTCATTTTGATATAGATACTCTCCAATACCAAATCCATTTGTATCTCCCTTGCAAAATCACATCTTAATAATCAAAAATTCAATGGCTATAATCGAAATCTCATCACAAGAACAATTCTCAGAATTGACTTCTGAACAAAACAAGCTTATGGCTTTATACTTCCATACTCCATGGGCATCCCCTTGCATCCAAATGAACAAAGTTGTCTCTGCTTTGGCCGATTCCTCCCAAAACCAATCAACCTCTTTCATCTCCATCAATGCTGACACCTTTCCTGAAATATCCGATCTTTTCGACATCTCCGCTGTTCCATACTTTGTGTTGATTAGAAATGGAACCATCTTGAAAGAACTAAGTGGTGCTGATCCAAAAGAATTTGTTGCTGCTTTGGATCAATTCTCTGAAAAACCTCAACAAGCATCCATTCCTGCAAGTGCTCCAGCTCTGCAAAATGAAACTACGCAAAGCCCTGATCAACCTCAACACTTGGAAGAAGAGACCCCTGAACAATTGAACGCAAGATTGACAAAACTAACAACAGCTGCCCCAATAATGTTGTTCATGAAGGGTACCCCATCTGCTCCACAATGTGGATTTTCCAGACAATTGGTTGCCATCTTAAGAGAACACCAAGTTAGATTTGGCTTTTTTGATATTTTGAAAGATGATGCAGTTAGACAAGGTTTGAAAGCCTTCAGCGATTGGCCAACATTCCCTCAATTGTACATAGGTGGTGTCTTCCAAGGTGGTTTAGATATTATCAAGGAAAACTTAAGTGATGACGAACATTTCTTTGAACACGCTTTAGAAGAGGCCAATAATGCAAGCTGAATCTAATGTATCTGAACTCTTAATCTTTCAATGATGAAGACTGAAAAAATTTCAAATATAATATAAAAGCCTGAAATTTTCACTTTTCACTTTCATCCCTTCATCTTTGCATTCCGCTGGGCTATTTTTTTACTTGTTTTTCGATATATTCAAAAGATTTATCGCTTCTGTAATCTATCTACTGTATTTTATATATTAAAAGAACATATATTATGCATGCTATTGATGTTTAGTAAAGTATTTTCAAAAAATGTAGTGAATCGAGATCCAAAAATTGAGGTAATGATGCCTCATAGCTCCATAACAACAGAATCATCACTGAACGAATCGTCCCAATCATCCCATTCTTCTTCTTCTTTCGTTATTGTTACCTTCAATTTAGTCTGTTCATCATCAGAATTAACTATTGGGTCTATATCAAACTCATCGCTCGAACTCTCATCCAACCCATCATTGCCATCACCATCACCATCATCGAAATAAGTACCCATGTACTGTTTTTCCAAAGCTAACAAATCAACATTAGAAAGTTTTTTGTCATTTTCGTCTCCTGTATCGGAATCATAGTCTCCTTCAAATTCAGTATCCGGCAAAATGAAGTTACTGAAATTACCACCTAGTCTTCTAACTTTGGGCAATGACTGCAATCTATAAGTATCACGAACCCGTTTACTGTTTAGAAAATTGGATTTGAAAAACCCATCCTGTAGAATACTATCAATTCGACTTAAATGTGAATAATGTCCATTCGAAACCAACTTCTTGGCTCGCTTCTTCTCATATTCCTTAACTTCACTCAATATTAGTCTGGATTTTCGCACTGCTTTATTATCTCTTGAGAAACGTAAAGCAGGTTTCCGACTATCTCCCTTATCATTACCATCTTTCCCTCTCTTCAATCTGGAGCCATAGGTAGCTCGATTATCATAAGCTTCATTCAGCTTTTGAAGTTTGGCGCACTTCAGACGAACACCCATACAACTATAATATGCTGCCAATTCCTTGGAAATATTGCTGTCACCCACAAATGAATCTAAAATATCCACACTTGATAAAACATCAACAAGTTCGGCCCTTTCTACTGTATTTGGAGGCATGATGCACGTATAACTTTCGAGCAAGGTCAAGTTGAAGTTTCTACCAATGGAGATAATGTTATTACTAACGTTCTCAACAGATATTGAGTTTATTGATTGTTCTAGATTGGAGGTTGACTGTTTGAAGAAATCCGAGTTTATAGAATAATTGTTTATTTTCTTCATGAAATTTTTCAGCTCTTCTTCAGGATGCTTAGTTCCGTAGATCACTTTACCCAAGTAATGAAAAAAATCAAGACCAGATTCCTTCGTTAATATATCCGACTCCGAGTTGTGCTGTTTTTCGGTAAAAAAATATTTTGCCCAGTATTCTAACATATTGATCGCATTTCTAATATCACCAGTTGAGCTCAATTCTTCTAACTTTTTAGCTTTAATTGGAGAATCAATCTTACTGAATATCTCAGATTCCCTTTTCATTATTGTATTCAAAGCCGGCTTCAAAACATTTTTTGCAATAGGATTAAATTTGACTCTTTTCCATCCTCTTCCTTCCACATCCAAAAGTGCTGAACCCAGTATAGTTTCCAATTTGAAAACAGTATCAATGCTGAAAACATTTCTCGAACGATCATCGTTTGTATCAAATTCCGTAATGCATATCACCAGTGGAGGTAACTTAATATTTGAGCTCATTTCTATCCAGTTCAGAAGACTATTTTGGAAGCTAAGCAATGTAGGGTGGTGATAGAGGTTAGGTAAATCTTCTAAGAGAATACATTTATTGTTTTTGTTTGTCAACAGTTTACATTGTTCCAAGAAGCTTGAAAAATAAGTCACTGGAGAAGTAAGATCCGAGGTTGAGGTTGCCAGATTACTGAACTCAATTATATGTGTAAATTGCTTTTGATGGTGGTCTAGGGAGGTTGAGTTCTCAATTTCCATGGTTGGGGCTGAAGCACTGACGTCAAGGTCGTTATAAAATTTCTCTTTCATAAGCTCGTCACATAAAAGTCTGGCAACTGTACTTTTCCCGCATCCACTGGGTCCCGTAAGGAATAAAATACGGGCTGAACTTTCTTCATTTATCATTTCTGAAATTTTAGATTGAACCTCAGTTAGTTTTCTTTTATTGATAAACACTTCCTGCGAAGTGGTTGGTGAATATTTGTCAACAAAAGGCATTGATCGAGTAGCAGGATCTGAATTAATCACCATATTGAGTGTCTTCGCTTCCTTGAAAGAGGCTGTAAAGTCAAGTTTCTGCTTTTTCTTCTTCGGTGATGATTTCGAGGAGCTTGAAGGAGAGTTAGGACGACTGGTACGACTGGTTTGAGAAAAGAGTTTCGTAATATCTTGTATTGATGATTTCGATCTTTGTGTTGCATTGTAAGCTGTGGTAATGCTTGATTTTTCGGAGGGTGAAATACCACTCCTCAATTTCCTGCTTCTGAATCCTGGTTCCTCATTTCCTTTTGACTTCTCACTACTCTTGATTGCTTCAATAACTGGTTGTTCTATGATCATTATGCTATCATCATCGCTATCGGTGACAGATTCGATTGACAGCTTGCTGATATCCTCAGATCCATGTGCGTGTGTCCTGCTGTTCAATTTTGAATTGGATCTTATATACTTAGATCTTCTTTCTGAAGTACCCATCCAGACTTATAGAGAATCTAAGCTAAAGAGAAAAAGGAATGCCGTGCCAACATATCGGATAATAACACCAACTGTGATAGATTTTCAGCTTTTCTGAGGTTGATTTCAACTTGAAAACAAACTTGAATTGTTGACAGTAGATTATGAGGCGAAGCGGCGAGCTATTTTGTTTGATCACGGAGCTTGACTCATCAAACTAAAATTGTTCATTGTATGCGATAAAATGTATGTATACTATATTATACAAATAAAAATATGATGATAAAAAAAATAAACACAATCAAATTAGATTCTAAAATTACATCTGTTCAATCATCTTGAAAATGGTATTTAATGCGGTCTTCTTAACATCTTCATTATAAACAGCACATGACTCCTCAATTTTTTTATCTTGAATCAGCCAACTGATATCACTCTGTAAACCCAATGGAATGGCATTTTCATCTTCAGAAGCAGCCTTCTTCAATCTTGAAGTATGTTCCCAGTTTTTAGCTGCAACTTCCGCTTTCTCCACTATAGCATCTTGAACACCACACATTGAAGCAACGTGCATACCGAAAGAACCGTTTGACTTTCCTGGTTCCAATCTATACAGAAATGTGATATTCTTAGACGACTCGTCAACAACGATACCCATTCTTAGAGGCTTGATTCTAGGGTGTGTGACAAATGATTGTCCCAAAGTACCGTAATGGGTAGCGAAGAAACCTATTGATTGCATATGCGTAGCTACATGATGTAAGACAGCTTCTGCAATGGCAAAACCATCACTAGACGAACCTCCTCTTCCTAATTCATCCAAAATAATCAGTGATTTAGGTGTAGCAACTTCCAACATTCTCTTAGTCTCCGACAATTCGACAAAGAATGTAGATTTTCCTTGCATGATATTATCATTGGCACCCAATCTAGTCATGATTGAGTCAATAAGAGTCATTTTCGCACTTGCAGCTGGAACGAAGCAACCAATTTGAGCCATTATAACAGCAACACAGGTCATTCTTAGTAAAGTAGATTTACCTGCAGCATTAGCACCAGTTAGTAAACCAATATGGCCTTCGTTCTTAGCACCCAAAACAATATCGTTTGGAATAAAGTCTTTGGTACCAGAAACTCCTCCAGGCAAGAAGCAAGGATGTCTTAACTCTTTGAAATCTAGTTCTGCCTTATCTGATTCTATAAACTCAGGTCTACATATTGGTCCACCCAACGATTCTGAAGCTCTTGCTAATGAAACCAAGCAATCCATTTCAGAGATTGATTTGATACCCGAAAACCACGTTTCATAATCAGCGTCAAACTTTTGATATATTTTCAACTGAAGACTATCAGTCAAAATTTTATGCAGTTCTCTAGCTTCCATTAGCTCCCTCACCAAAAGTTTCACCTTTGGAGACCAGTAACGCTTGCACTTAGCAGTAGCAGCCATCTGTTGCCAATCCTTAGGTATTCTTGACACAGCTTTGATTGGAATTTCAATTTGATAAATCTCTTTACCATTATCTTTGTAGACCATTTCTTGACATTTGAATTCACGTCTATATTGTCTAATGATATCTTCCAACTGCTTTTCCAAATCCATTATGTTATCATTACTTGCATCGAACTCTGGTTCAACACCTTTTTCAGGAACCAGAATACCATCCGAGGCGGCAAGGGTTCTGTCAAAAGCATTTGCCCACTTATTGAAGCAGTCTTCCAGCTCCATTGGAAACTTATCAACAATCAAACCAAGATCGCCTCCAAGCTTGTTTCCACCAGAGCTATATGTGTCCTTCAAGACCTTAAATAATGATAATATCGTCTCAAAGCCCTGAATCACTTTCGCAAAGTCCTTGATTTTCAATGAACCGGAATGAACTCTAGCCAAAAGTCTTTCTAGATCAGGTAACTTACTCAAATGAGACTCCACAAAGGACTTGAGTTCATTGTCATTCATCAACAATTCAACGGAATCTAATCTCATGTTGATTTTATCCTTAGATAATAATGGATGAACTACCCAATTTCTAAAAGATCTCTTACCAAATGCAGTGGTTGCTCTGTTTAGAAGCTTGAACAATGTACCTTTATCACTCTGATCAAACGAATTTCCAAAAATCTCTAAATTTTGAAGAGTGACACCGTCTAGTCTCATAGTTGAATTCAGAAAGCCACTCTTAAATTGATCATAAAGATCAAATCTACCCATTGAAATAATTGACGTATCTAATTTCAATGATTTCAAGTACCAAAGAAGCGCACCAAATGCAGAGAAACCAACGTTCTTTTCAGTTTTGTGATAGTC
>JAJMFV010000312.1:0-61931 GCA_030568425.1 Ambrosiozyma llanquihuensis
ATAACCAAACTCAAACATCATTTAAGGCAGCACATATAACACCCTTATTGTGACCATTGTACTGTCTAACCGTTTCGCTGGTGCTCAAATCCCACAATCTAACATAATGATCCGAGCATGCAGTCACCAAATAAGCACTATCTGCACTGAATGTACAATCCCAAACCCACCTTTGGTGTCCTCTTAGAGTAGTTTCCAATTGAAAGTTATCCTGAGTGGACCATATACGAGTGGTATGATCAGCAGAGCAGGTTGCCAAATGTTTGCAATCGGATGATAGCAAAACCCTTGTGATATATTTCGAATGCGATTTGAATTTATTAACTGGCTTTAGTAAAGTTTGATCACTATTGTTCTTCATTTCCCAAACATAACAATTTCCCTTATTGTTACCAGCAACCAACATCGAACCATCAGAAGCACAACTTATAGACTGAATTGAAATATCGTCTTCAGGTATCAATTGATGTGTACATTTGTTCTGACCTAAATCCCATATCGTCACATTACCGTTCTGATCACAACTAATCAATTCACCCTGATTAGGATGTATAATAACTTCATTCACCGGACATTTGTGCTTATATGTTCTTTGAACAGAAGGCGATCTCACATCCCAAACTTTAACAGTGCCGTCTTCTGAGGATGAACACATCCATTTGTTCTCCATCTGGAAGGCAATTGAAGTGACATTACCAGTATGTCCTTCAAACTGAGCCACTGGATTAGGATTCGTTGATTTTATATCGTATAGTCTCACTTTGGAGTTCCCAGCTGCTGCTAGATATTTTTTATCTGATGTTATCTCTAGTCTGTTGACCTGTGAATCGGTGTGTTGAATTGTTCTAGAGCACACACCCGTAAGTGCTTCCCAGAATCTAATGGTATGATCATATCCAGCCGACGCTAATATCACAGACATGGTTAATGTTTTTTTGGTGTTTATCTGTTAGTCTTAAGTGGTCTTTTTATACCAGAACAGCAGATTCATATAAAGCATTCATTGAACGATCATGGTATTTTTTATTTTGACATGGTAAATTGGCTGAACTTTTTGCGCGGCAGTGACAAAATAAGTTGCATCTTAGGCTACGTACAATATTCGAATTATAGAAAAGTAAAGTATTTTTATTAGTGTTAATCTGAGTTATATTATATAAACTTGCAAAAATAATAAAAGCAGAATGATATATAGTGATGCAGAAATAAAGTGGTACTTATTCTGGGAGAATTGGGAATTATCGGGGAACTCTTGTATATGTAACGGGCCCGGTATTTATAGTAGTACAATCCAAAGTGTTTTTTGTCCAATGCTCTAGATAAAGAGATGCATGTTTCGTTTGTTTGATCAATAGTTGATTTCAATGTTTTTCAACTCAGAAATAACTATTAATCGCTTGTTTTTGTTCATCATTTAATGTTATTGGATAGTCAACTTTGAACTCAATGATTAAATCCCCAAAAGTACCAGGAGTCTTAGATATTGGCATACCAAGTCCCGGATAAACACTAGTAGAAGCAGGCTGGGTTGGCGAAGACTTGCTCAATGGGATTCTTCTTCCATCCAACGTTGTGATATCTTTGTAAAAGCCAAGAAGTGACTCTTTGAAAGTCAGTTTCACTAGAGTCTTCAAAGTGTTACCATCTCTAACAAAAGTTGCATGTGGCTTCTCGGTGACATTGAATCTCAAAGTTTGTCTGACACCATTTTGGTAATCACCTTCGTTAGGATATGTAATTTTAGTACCTGCCTTCCAACCTGGCCTTATGTTAATTTCTATGATTTTTGTTTCTGTTTCACCTCTTAATCCCTTTCTATTAATCTTCATTTTCTTGACACCACCTTTGTAAAGTTCCTCCAACGAAACAGGAACGTTCAAGTCTATAACTTCTGGTTCTCTTGAGGCAGGCATTCCACCTCCCATGCCACCAAACCCACTAGGCATACCACCGGAGCTGAATTGAGAGCCAAATGGAGAACCACCTGCTCTTGCACCTCCAGCACCACCACCACCAAATAGATCTTCAAAGCCTCCGAATTGGTTGAACATGTTGAACGCATCAGCTGATGAGTATTGATGTCCTCCACCACCGTTAGAGTAACGGAATTGTGGACCAGCACCACCTGCACCACCTGCACCAGCAAATGGATTTCCACCAGCAGGAGCATTTCCTCTAGCAGCTTCTAGACCATATTGATCGTAAACCTCTCTTTTATCAGCGTCACCTAAAATTTCAAAAGCTTCTGAGACTTCCTTGAACTTATTTTCATCACCAGTTGGTTTATCAGGGTGATACTTTAATGCCATCTTTCTGTATCCCTTCTTGAGCTCAGTGTCCGATGCAGAAGGAGAAACACCTAAGAGGTCGTATAATTTTGTTTCCTTAACCATTGTATATGTAGTATGATATTATTGAATGTAAACTCGCTTGCTTGAATATATCAGAGTGGTAAATAGTTTGTAGAAAAAGTATTTTTCTTCAATTCCAGCCAAGATTGAGTTCAGGTATTAGAAATATTGAAAAAAAGAACTGTATACTAGTTATATATACATAAAGCAATGATGCAGTGAAGAAGATTCGATCGAAAGAATTGAACAACGGAGGAGAAGGCTCACGGGATCACACAACCATCGAGATCGAGTTGGAGCGTCCGCGTTCACGAATCTTCTGGAACCTTCCATGGCACCAGCCACGCACCAAAGGTGGCAGTACATATCCCATACCAACAGGAACCGCTCTCCTGTTTCTTACAAAGTATGGGAAACACCCATATATAATTAAACATTATCATAATAAGTAGAAAGCTGAACAAAACAAGAAGCCGAGGAGCCAAAAGACAAAAATACATGTGAAGACAAAACTAAGAATGCAAAGATTTCATCAAAGAAAGCTATGAAAAAAAGTCAAACTGAATCATTTAACACCCAAAGCGCAGATGTTCAATTTACTCATTTCACTTAACATTTGATCAATTTTACCATCCAATAAACCGTTGGCATATTCATCTCTACTTGATTGTTCCAAATACTGTTGAACTTGGGCCAATCTTGCGTAACCTTCCGTACAAAATCTCAACTGAATCTTCACTAATGCTTCGAACGAAGGATCATAGAAAGGAACTCTCAAATCAAGCAACTGTGGGATTTCTGCTTTCAGTTGATCATTTAACTCATCGTAAACATCCTTTGCCAATTGCAGTTCTCTTTCCGCTCTTGGTAATTTGCTGGCATCCTTTGCAGGCTTATCCACTAATCTTCTAACCTTGGATTTTGCTTGTTCGTAATCGGTTTTCTTGTGCTCTCTCTTTTTGATAGCTTCATTAACTTCGGAAAAGTAAGTGGCGAATTTGGTAACTGGATCCAAAACCGTTTCTCTAAAAGGTCCGTCTAGCTGTTTCACAGTCTCGGAGTCAAAATCTTGGACAGCCTGCAAGTAGTAGGCACCAACATCGTAACCACCATTTGATTTTGCATCATCATATAAATTGTTGATGATTTCACCCATCGCTAACTGAGATGCTGTCACTGCTCTTAGCGCATCCAAATAACCTTTGGTTTCCTTCTGTAATTCAGTTCCGGACTTTTCTAACACTTTGAATCTTCTGTCTTCGATATCATACTCTTTGTCGTTGACCTTATCGGCAGATTTGACCATGACCTAAATCAATAAATATATCATATAACGATGGCTGTTAGTAATTAAGAAAGAAAATGGCAACACTTTATGTGAAGCATGATTGTAGGAGTCATGCTCGGGTATGTATACTCACGGAACCACCAGCTCTGTTCACAGCTTTTTTGAAACCTTCCCAAGACATCTTAAATATTCGATAATATGATTAAAATTGAAAATGAACTGAAATATGACTATTAAGAAAGGGTTTTCAATGAATTGCAGATGTTTATCTAGTTGCTATTAAGCCATATCAGACACCGTATTAGTAATTCGGTTGCCATTTTGTGCGCAGTGCACACATAATATAAAGAACTTCATTTCAAAGATCATCTGCGTGACACCATTGCGCACCTCTGCACCAGGAAGACGAGCGTGGCACCTGTCAATAATCTCTCTTTAGTTTTCTTGTATGAAATCGATCTATAAGGCTTAATTATGATGATGACAAAAAGTACAAAGTAAAGTGACAAATTATATAATACCGGAAACAAAAACGAAAATTTGCGGATAAACAAAAAATTAAATGTGTAATATGAACAACTAACTACAAACACGAAAGATCTAATCCTTCTTAGACTTCTTCTTCTTCTTATCAGATTTCTCTTCTTCATCATCTGCCTTTCTCTTCTTCTCCTTCTTCTCCTTCTTTTCTTTCTTTTCCTTCTTTTCTTCATCTTCATCTTCCTTCTTTTCCTTCTTTTCCTTCTTTTCTTTCTTCTCCTTCTTTTCTTTCTTTTCGCTTGATTCGGAGGATTTCACTTCAGCATCCTTTTCAAATAGACTGCCCTTGGACTTTTGAACTTCTGGTGCCTTCAATTTATCTTCTGGAACAGCAGGAGCAGCTTCATTTTCGTGACTGACGTATTCCTTCTTCCATGAGTCTGGAGTGTTTTCGTTAGCTCTACCGAACTTATCTAACTTACCTTCAGTCTTCATTTGCTTCTTCTTCAAAGCAACTGGACCAAGTCCCCATCTTCTTGGATAAGTGTCTCTTTCCATGATACATCTCTTAACCTTAGCAGCAACACCATGGTCACATGTTTGTAGATCGACAGTTGTCATTTGTGCAATACCAATGGCAATAGCTTCACCCTTGGTGGTCATTAAGACAACTTCATCGTATAATTCAATACCATCTTCGTATCTCAATAAACCTGGTAACATAAGCTTAGCACCGTAACAAACAGCATTAACAGCTGAGTCCTTAACCACTAATCTCTTGTAACCAACTAATAAGGTTTCTAAAGGAGAGATGATCTTTCTCAAGTAGGATTCATCTCTGGAGTTATCATACACCCATTGAGCATCCATAACATCATGTAATGTGACTAAGTTATCATTTTCACACATAGCACCAGATCTAACTCTTCTCAATTCTTGCATGTGACCACCAACACCCAACAACATACCTAAATGAACACACAAGGTTCTCATATAAGTACCAGCTTCACATGAAGCCCAAAAGACACCTAAACCTCTCTTTTGATCGAATTCAAATAACTTTGTGTCGTAAATGGTTCTAACTCTCAATTGTCTCTTAACGGCAGAGATTAAAGGTGGTCTTTGGAACAAAGCACCGGTCAAGTTTTCTAAACCTCTACCCATATCCTTTTCATCTTGTAAGGTTTCATGTAATCTGACAATACAAACATACTCTTTACCAGCACCTTGTTGTGATTTCACCAATCTTGTGGCTCTGTCAACACAGACAATTAAACAACCAGTAACCTTTGGATCTAAAGTACCAGAGTGACCAGTCTTCTCAACTCTCAAGATTCTCTTGACCCAAGCAACAACTTCATGGGATGAAGGGTTGGATGGCTTATCTAAGTTAATAACACCTGAGGAAATGTATGACTTAAGATCTCTCTTGTAAGGAGTAGAACCAGCTGGAATTGGAGTATAGTGACCAGATCTAACTAAAAGTTTATCATAGTTTTTCAAAAGTAAAGGCCATGTGGAGGTATCGTTTGATGGGGCCACTGTTTCAGGCTTGATGACAAAATCTTGTTGGTCGGACATGTTTTGTTTATCTTTATACAATGTCTAAAACCTGTGGATGTTCGTGCTTCTGGGAGTTAGACTGTTTTCTTGTTCTTCCTAGTCAGGTTTAATGTTTTTACAAAAAGCTCAGTGTGCTACAGGAAAAAAAGAAAAATTGAAAATTTTTTTGGTCGTGCGAAATCCACAAAAATTCTTTTGATATTTTGATACTGCACCAACTACATTATTATTCAGACTGGATTTTTTTAAAATTCAACTGTGCCTGTAGATAGATATATATACATATATAGATGAAATACATATGAAATTAATATGACTAGAGTACAACAAACTCAAATCTACCTACTACAACATGCCCATATTCTAAAATATTCTCTGGGTATCCACCGTTATCTGCGCATCGTACAGTAGGATACCATGCTCGCTGAACTCAAAAGGTTTCAATTTCAAGAGGTCCATGTTGTTTGAAAGATAGTTCATCAGGACACTATTGAACTTTTTCAAATCAATATCGTTGTTAGTCAACAGAAACTCCATTTTCATAAGTATCTTGTACATAAATCTACCTGTAGACCTTTCAGAGAATAGATTGGGCCCTTGAAACTTCAAGTCGATATGCATGACAAATCTCTTTGAGTTGGAGAGTCCCAACGACTCGAGATTCTCAAATAGAGTGAAGTTCAATATGGACATGAACCGCAAAAAATACACTCCCGTCAGCTTCTGCATGATAAAATCAACATGACTAATATTATCTGGTAGTCTTGGTAAGATCTTGTTTTTTTTAAGATAAATTATGTAGTTGATAAACGCTTTGATCAAACAACTAAACTTACTCTTCTTTGAGCGGCTAGCTTTTTTTCTTTTCAAGGACTTTTCGTTTGCAACCTGAGTTAAGCAATATTTGTCATTTGGTTTCATTGAAAAATCAGAGAACGCCACCATAGAGTCATCAGCATCCGCAAATTTATCTAAACCGATCTCGTTCTCTTCTATACCCTGCACGATCTGGAAAGCAGGACTTGACAAACAGGGCACCTTCTCAAATGACAACGGTTGTCTAGCTTTGAAACAAGAAGAAACATCGTATTTCAAGGGACTACTGGCAGCAATGCATAGCGAAGTGGTTATCGGCTTATTAGGCGACCAGGGCAGGTCATTCATAGGAGTGAAGTTAACAGGCCAATTAGATATATCAATTGGCATGTTTTGGTCCGTTGGGAAATTCGGAAGAGCGAGCTGGTTACCAGTATTGTTGATGTACTTAATGGGATGATTCTGGAGTTGCAGCGTTTGAGAAAATCCATGGTTGATATTATTATTCAGTGATTGATGTAGAAGCACGGAGGGTGAGGTTGCAGGATGCAAGGCAGCCATCGAATCACGTTGTAGACCATTGGAGAACGTCAAATGACTCAAGTTATAGTCCATCTGAATTTGAGTGAATGTGGGTATATTTGAATCTGGAAATGTACCATCAACAATGCTGACAGAAGAAGGGGTTGTAGTTGACTCCGCTCTATTTTCCAGGTGATGATTACTTGTGTCTTTATACTTGTTCAGCATATCGGTAGCAGTTGGTTTGAACAATTGATTGTTACTGGTCTAAAACGAATATCAACTTTCCAATATGTCATAACAGAAGAAGAACTGCTGCATCACAAACGAGATATGGCCAATTAGACCACCCGATCTCACATCTCCAGCTCCATCAAAGGTTGATTTGATTTCAAACAAAGTCGGAAATTCCACCAGCCGGCGCTGCGGCGCGTAACATTCTGTTGACAAAAAAAGAGCAATCGGCTTAGTTTCTACTCTTCCTCGTTCTCGTGGATGATATTCAAGAGTGACTTGTTCGATGAAGTGTCATCGAATGAGTGTCTGGTAGTATCTGATCTCGGTAATAGAGCAGAAAATAATGATTCAGTTGGATCGTTGGATAGTCTCCAAGAGGTGCTTGTCACTTGAGTTGGGGAAACCGAGATTTCGTCGTTCTCCAAGACCGGAGTTTCGATGGATACCTTGTTTGTTGTATTATCCCATAGTAACTGATCATAGCCATCATCATCTTCATAAAACTTATCCATGTGCCCAGTACTTCTTGATCTCAAACCAACTTCTTGCGGATGGGCCATAGAACCAGTGAAAAGTTTACTGCCATGCATTTCCTTGATGGGCTCGGGTTGGCTATCAGTAAATGATAATAATGCGTCAAAGGGAGTGTTTTTTTGAGTAACTGATTTCTTTTGAGATGGTTGCAAAAGAAAGTGCTTCAATTCCTCCTTGGACATTTGAAGCTTTTCATTTATGAGCCTTTTGTCAGACTTGAGAGGACTATCTACTGGATATGTTCGAATATCATCCAATGGCTGTTTGAGGTATGTGTTCAAATATGGAATTTTATCTATCAAGTAATAACCAATTCTTCTGAAACTGAAAAACTCAATCGACTTCAGCTTGGAATTAACGATGTAGTTGACAGTCCACATGAGAGTGGCATTTGTTAAACCGATAAGAAAGCCAGCAAGGAGCGCAAGAATCAAATATTGATAGATGATCTTCATGAATTCCAGCGTATCAATCATATTGATGTTCATTTGAAAACCAATGATACTAGCTAAAAGCGTCAATGGCAGTTTGATCAATCCATAAAGCAACGTATCTATGAGGAGCCTTATTGGTGTTATCAGAAAAAAGTTGAAGGTGTCGTACAAGAGCACTACTGGATAGAAAATTATGAAAATAGAGAAAGCCATGTTGAGAAGAGAGTATCTATCCAATAGCCACTCAATATGGTATAGAGAGGGCTGTCTAAGTTAGCACTGAGCTCGAAGATCGATTGCTTGATATCAGACCGTTTTCCATCATTAAAGAACAATAAGATCAAGTTCCGAAAACCCTACAAATATACAAGCGAACTAATCTCTGCACCATTTAGCGATTTGCAAAATTTTTTTTACTATTTAAACAGGTCGAAGAGATAATTTGTACACTATTCTACATACTTATTTCATTTGTCTTCTTCTTCTCTTAGAAAGTATGATATTTTAAAATCATCCTTGAGTTATGTGTTATAATTTCAGAGATTGAAACCAACTTCTAGAGTATGAGTTCTGCAGGAGCATGCCTATTTTAGAAGTTTAAGTTTCAATTTTTATGATCTTATATTGCTAGTAATTCTACAAACACTCCGATTTCTGCCCCATTTTCTTACTCTTCCATGGATGTATGGGTTCTAATTTTGGAGAAGAACAAGCCATTGGAACTGGTCACAACTTGATTTGATACTTCGCCTGTGATTGGTTTTGATGGATCGTGTGAATGCTCTCCACCTTAAATTCTCTAAGATTGTGTAATTGTCTTAAGGAAGCCTGTGGTCTACCGGAGCTCACTACATCTCTTTCCCTTATTCTTACAAGTAGTCTTTATATCTTTTCTTTCGATAGTACCTGTTTCTTGGAAACTAATAATCAGTTATATCGTACGCTTTTAATGTGATTGATCTGCGGTATATATATAAATTTATCTATACACACCCGCATATACTTTTATACAAGTAACATGAGCAAATGACATACATGCCAAACAAAAGGAAGTATAGTAAATATTTTGGAGAAAAAACAAGCCGACCCTGGTACTTTCAGTACTTTAAGTATCTCTGGCACTGACATTAACTATCGTTCGAGAATCTGAGTGATTTCATGAATGTTGTTCTAATTATTCGGCAAACTCAGGTCTTAGATCTGATCTTCTTGGTTCCACCAAGGGATGCAACTGGCATAAATATGTAATAGCCCACATCAAGAACATCATTGCCAATGTTAACGAAACGGTACTTCTCCAAACGCTAAATTAATAATAACAACGGTAGATAATGAATGCGTTAGTAAGATATGACTCAATTTGAAACTTTGTGTTCTTTCCAATTATAATTAACATACGTTCTATTTTCCAATGGAGCAAATCTCCAAAAGATGGCACCAGATATGAAAGTAACGGCAAGCGTAATAAGAACAGTCCATCTAAGAGACAATTTCATATTTTGTAATGTTAGTATTATAAAAACTCATATTTCAAGGTTAGAAGAATTAGGATAACCAAAGAATCAACACATGATTACCAAATTGTGCAACTGTAGGTACTTGAAGCAAATACTCAAAGAGCATTTTGCAATTCAAGTAGCATACGTTTCAGCTATAAGCAAAATGTGATTGATTGATCGATACCAATGATGCAGCCAGATTGATGGGAATTCACTGCGGTATCATTGTAATCCGTAATGCTAATTTCAGAAACATTTCTCATGGTGAAACACAACTTACCCACTCATAGTGTAATAATTTGATAATGGTAGTGTTTGTGTTGTGAATGATTGGCTGAAGTTAGATGTGATCAGTCTGGTTCTTTTCTGATGTTCTTTTATTTTGAGAGAAAGGCAACCAAAATTCTGAGAAGCGCACATTGGAGCTCGAAATATTTCGTGTTAAAGATAGAGAGACACTACAGAGGTGCACTTACATACAAGGGCCCACGTTATATTTACATGTTCCCTGTGATTTCCTTCATTTTTACGCTACATTTACACACCATATAAATCATGGGACAACTTCCAGAACAGATCCTTCAATGGCTTTATAGAGTTCTTCAACCCGAGTATTCAAATCCTGTGCTATCGTACCAAGATTCATCGTTGATTTTGATGGTATTTGACTTTCTCAAAGTGAGAACAGCGGTGCACGTTAACGACGAAGGAAGAACCCAATTGTTACTGAAGTTTTCTGGTGACTACTCAGTTGGTGAAATTGATATTCCTGTTGAGATATGGCTTCCATTCGAATATCCAAAATATGCTCCTCTGATATATATCAGCAACTCTAATGAAAAATACAAACTTGAACCAAATAACTATTTTGATACGAATGGAAAGTTTTATCACCCGTTCTTGTCTTCTTGGAGCCAGCAATTTGGACATGATACAAGCAACGAAAACGTCATGCCAAAGGATAATAGACTACTGGCATTGATGGAGAGATTTCTTCATTGTCTAAGAAGCTATTGCCCGTTGACCATGAACCCAGATTCTCGTCCAGAACTATCATCTCCACCTCCGCCTCCGCTGCCGCTACCTCCAACTCCTATAATACATCGCCCTGTTACTGTCATGTCTCAACCTTTGACGTCCACATCTTCGATATCATCAGATCCGAATTCACCCTTGAGACAGGGAACATCGGAACAGTATTTGGCACAGAATACAGACAACACCCCGACTTCGCACCCAAGACTTTCTGTGGCTACAATCAAACTAATAGATGAAACTTCAGAGTCGAAGACAATTGTGGATGCTCCTCCTCCTTTGCTACCTCCTAATCCGAACAGGATCCAAATCATGGATAACTTGAAAATCCGACTCAATGACGCAAAAGCGGAGACCATCAAAGACTTCAACAACGATATACTTACTGAAGTCATGCAATTACAAAACCGACTCTTCCAGCTAAATGAATCATACATAAACGGAAATAACTATCTTGATTACTTAGAGCAGAAATTGGAACTGAACGAAAATATACTACTCACCAAATCATCAGAGATGAATAACTTGTTGCATGGGCTAGATGAAGTTATTCAAAACAAATTGCCCAATATTGACGAGTATCTTATTGCAGAGACCCCAGTTTACAATCAATTATATAGCCTGATGTGTCAGTACCAAGCCGTGAGCGATCTTCTTAATGTGATAGAGAATTTGAATAATTCAGACCGGTTGAATGACGTTGATTTGTACTTGAAATGGGTGAGAGAGTTAGGTAGAGAACAATGCTCCTTGAAATTGCATCTTGATAAGTTGATCGATTGCTGCGGGCTTGAAAAAGCCAAATACTAGAAGTTCTGACATGTGTATTTTATAGCTGTACCTTTCTTAAAATATATCAGCATTTGGCAAAATCGCATCTTTATCCTCTTTCACATCATGTTGTAATAGTTGGGAGATGAGCATATTTTGCGGGCAGGTGGGGGAGGAAGCCGCATGGTGGAGCGAAATGCAGTTCATTCATTCGGAAATCACAGTGAACCAAATTTTACCTTTTCATCAATTTGATGCCAGGATGCAAGAACATCAATATATAAAGTCACAGTAGAAACAATGGCAACATGATTCATATTTGAGCTCACAATGTCGAAGAAACTGAAATACAAAAAATTGGCAGAATACTCACAAGTTTCCGAGTCCGAAGTTGAGTTCAACAGGGCCTGCTTGAAGGAATTCACAATACCATCATTCAATGAAAAAGACGAACAAACTGGAAAGTTGAAAAGAATTATGAATTGGAATGTTTTGACAGGGTATCTGAACTACACACGTAAAGTGATGGCTATCGAGGAATCAAGAATCACCAATTTATTGGCAACTATAATTTACTATGAGTATAGCACCAAGAAGAGCATCTCCTCCTATCCCATAGTTGCACCTGCCAGTTTATTAAGAGATCTAGTGCTACATTCAGATCGGAGTTATGATTTGATCAACTTTAACAATCAGCTGTACTTCAGCTCATTGGATAGAAGGGTTGAAGATATTGGGAAGTTGGGTTATATTGGAATCAGATTTGAAGATTTGTTAACTACGGGGAAGGATATACCCACCGAAAATAACTTTTGTCATTACAAATGTTTGACTAAACAAACACTACCTGCTGGTTTGAAATATATCTCCATGGGAGAAATTGATTGCTTTGATCCAAGTTCAATGACTGATAATCTATGTACTGGGTTTACTGAAGTTAAGTTGATTTTAGTTGCAGGTATACCATCGGTTTTACAACTCCCAAAACCGATTGATTTTTTGATGTATTTATTGAACAACAAGCATGACTTTCTGAGGAAACTAATGGAGTGGGCTGTACAGTGTTTATTTTCACACAGTCACAAGTTGATAATAGGTTTGAGAAACGCAAAATATGAAGTTGTAGCTGTTAAACTATTTTCCATCAAAGAAGATGTCATACCATTCCTGCAAGAATATAGTCCTGATAAGTATTATAAAAGGTATACTGATGCAGCTACTCGAGTGGAAAAAGACTTGATGAAGATTCTAGATTTTGTCACACAGCAAGATGGAAGTGTGTTCAGACTTGACATATCGAAAGCGGATGGGTTCAAAGTCTCTGAGGTTGTTGGAGAATTTAACCAGAAGTATGTTACTGGTAACGTTATAACGCCGGAGTATAAGGACTGGGTGATAAATGGAAACGCCAGGTCTGATATAAAAAAGGGTCATTATTCATACGATTCCACGAAATTGATAAGCGTTAAAAGGACCGCCACGGATTCTCTAAGTCAAAGTCTTCAATCGCTAAGGATATAGATTTTAAATGTCTATCATTTTGCATTTCCACATTTGCTGTTGAGCCCTGTATAAGAGGATGTTACTAAGTACCTAAGTATTTAGTGTTTGTCTATCCAATTTATTTGCTAATTAATTTTCAAGACCTTGACTTTGTAACTCAGTGAGTGTGTAAGGGAGAGGTACAAAACCAAGGTAGGACGAGTAACTGGATATCTCCATGACGAGACGATAGGACGAGGAGTCTGCAGAAGTTGTCCATTTGTGGCACGTGACCGCAGCTTGCACAGCAGTGTGGCTGTGCGGGCGTGCTTCTTTCTTTTTCGCAACTTCGAGGGATTTTACTGGAATCTCAAGTTTTCATTCATTAATAACTCACAACAAACAAACAAAGAAAGAAAGGCCGCCAGATTTTCAGCTTTTTTTTTCAGTGCCAAATTGGCGGTCGGTCTGGGTCCAGCCAGACAAGACACATGAGCAGGTATGGTATCTTTCACACGGCAATCTCTATACCACCAAACACTGACCTCACCCAATAAACTTTGCACTGCTAATGTTCCTGGCTGCTTCGTACTTCCAGATTGAGAGCAGTTGGAGTCTCATTTCCACTATTCTTTTGTAAAAGTCCTCAGCGGCATGAGTCTCTCTCTGTGGGCCCGCCCATTTTCATTTCCATTTCTAGCTCTGGTGTCTGGTGTCTGGTGTCTCTGTCCCCCATATATCGCCGGCGGACCAAGCAGACCTCCCACGGCGTCAGCCCCAACTTCATCGTTTCCTCTACATCGATTACACCAAATCAGCAGTCCTTAGAGAGTCCCGCTATTAGTATCACCTGACTCTCATTGGCTGTCCTTTCTGTCTAGCTCCAGATGGGGAGATACTTCTGGGCACCACATAGCCCAGTATATCGTAGCGATCAGACAAACACGATCTAACGGTAGTGTTCAAGTTCAAGTCCTGGGTGAACACCCTCCAAGCCGAGGTGACAGATGTGCACCGACTTGAATTGGCTTGTAAAGAGAACTGTAGCAGGGAAACCGGTGGTTGCCTCAACCTCCAGCGGTGACATCATAAGAAAAGCGAGAGCTCTCTGTGCCCTGTGACTCGCCCTGTGACTGGCCCTTCCCCATCCGAGGAGACCAGCAATGGAGGACCGAAACGGCTCTCACCGGGGAAACTCACCACGAGACTGCCGGGGGAATCGCAGAGGCGAGAAGCCCCCCAAGGAGACAAGTCGCCCTGCGAGCAGGTGGTGGAAGGCCAGCGCCAGAGCGTGCGGAAATTTACCCTCTGTTCAGGCTACAATTAGCCAAAACACAATAATTTTTTGCTTGATTACATTAGCTTACAGTAAAATTTACTAAATTTTTTATATAAGTGGGAATTATCCCCAATTTTCAAGACACACACATCCATCCATCATAACTAACTTTGGAATCATTGAAGATGCTTGACATATAACAAAATTCAGCTGAATCGTTGTACATATTCATTCTCTCTCACGAAAAATTAGCGTCTTATTTCTTGCCTTCTGTTCCCATCTTTATTGGCATTAAGCTGAATTTGGTTTAAATGGCGTCTGCCACTACAAGCTCAAACCCTTCCTCTCCTGTCGAAGGAGGGAGAACAAGAACTTCAACAATATCAAAAATAGGGAAAATGTTTGGTGTTTCCAAACAACAACAACAACAACAACAGCAAGTCACGCAACGGAGTATGCCAACGCCAGGAGATATTTCAGCCTCATCCTCTTCGTCATCATCCTCCTCGTCATCTACTCTCGCACTAAACGTTAAAATGGCTGGAACTCGCCAAAATGACAATAGTCCTATAAACCCAGTGTTGTCAAATGCAAGCTCTCATATCTCTCTTCACTCCGAACTGAATGGTTCTAGATCCAGCGGAACTAAGACTTTCACTCTCAAAGAGATCAGAAAATCTCCAAAGATGAGAGGCGATGGTGCAATCTCACCAAACATTTCATCTTTAACACTCAATGAAAAGATAACCCAATCTTCATCTTCCTCCCTTGTCAATAACTCTCATCCTACAGCACCTTCATCAAGTTCACTATCCAGAGGCAACTCAACTAGGAAAAACCCTCTTATTCAACCTAGATTTCTGATTACACCGGATGGTTTACACGAACATCATCTTCGAGACTCTAAAAGACAAGAAAAGTTGGGTCAGATGGTGAAGGATTGGTTAGGTGGGAAGAAATTAAGAAGTGAAGCAATATCAGCAATACCTAACATTTTATCATCCACCAATCTTGAAGCATTGGATTCAGAGGCTAAGAATACAGTGATTGCAGTTAATCAAACAGCCACAAATAACCACCTTCCACCAACTTTATTCTCAAGTTTGCTAAATCAAGTCAAGAGAGGTGATGTTACTCAATTTTCAGGAGCTAGTCCAATGCCAATGCATTTACAACCCACCACTGCTGTTTCCGTTTTGAAAAGACAACAACAGGCATCAGAAGAACAATTGACATCAATGGGAGCAGGTGGTGATCACCGTTCATTTTCTGATAAGTACGGTACATGTCAGGAGATTGTTGGTCGTGGTGCATTTGGAGTTGTTAGAATTGCTCATAAGAAAACCGAGACTGGTGAATCGTTGTTTGCAGTTAAGGAATTCAAGAGAAGACTGAATGAGCCAGATAAGAAGTATTCTGGCAGACTCACCAATGAATTTTGTATTTCTTCGTCTCTGAAACATAAAAATATCATCAATACTTTCGATCTTTTGAAAGATGCCAAGCATGATTATTGCGAAGTTATGGAGTATTGTTCCGGTGGTGATTTATACTCTTTGATTATCACAGCGGGAAAATTAGAATACGCTGAATCTGACTGTTTTTTCAAGCAGTTGATCAGAGGTGTTAATTATATGCATGAGATGGGTGTTGCGCATCGTGATTTAAAGCCAGAGAACTTGTTGATCACATGCAATGGAGTTTTAAAGATCACTGATTTTGGAAATGCAGAGTGTTTCAAGATGGCATGGGAAGATGAGGTTGAATTGAGTAGAGGTGTTGCTGGTTCGTCTCCATACATTGCCCCTGAAGAGTACACGATGAGTGAATTTGATGCTAGACCGGTTGATATTTGGGCATGTGGAGTTATTTATATGGCGATGAGATCAGGAAGACAATTGTGGAAATTGGCTACTGAAGAAGATGAGTTTTACAGTAATTATTTGAGCAAGAGAAGAGACTCTAAAGGATACGAGCCTATTGAGATATTGAAAAGGGCAAGATGCAGAAATGTTATTTATTCATTATTAGACCCTGTTCCAGCTAGGAGAATTACCGGATTACAGATTTTGAATAGTGAGTGGGTTAGAGAAATCAAGGTTTGCAAAGCTTCATCTCTGGAGCCACCAAAATGAACACCCAGCTCACCATCAAATCTTCAATCAAGTGTAAAATTCTATAACTTGGTTGGGTCAACATTGTACATTACTTTATATATTTTATTTTATATTTTTTTCACTTCATTTTTTTGTTTTTTTTGCATTCCTTTTTTTATATATGTATATCTTTGCTTTTTGGAAAATAGAAAATTGGGCGTTATTATAAATTGAGACATGTTTTGATAATCAAAAGAATGTTTTTTGGAGAAGTAAGTAGTTAAGGAATGGAATGGGACCTAAAAAGAAAAATCGCAGAATAGTTGCCGAAATAAAGAATAAAACAATAAATGAGTCGTTAAGACTCACGTGACCTACATTTTCAAGCCAAGACATTCTGTTTTAGGGTTGATTTCTCTACGTTGAGTGTGGTTGATAGTGTTTGGAGTTTTTTCTACTTAGTAAAAACTGTGTGAACTCTATTGTGCTGTGCTTCCAAATATAATATGGTGTGGTTACTTTGGCTGTATTTGGCATCAACTTATAGTATATATTAAACGCTTAGTAGATTGGAAGGATTTATCCCATGAACTATAAATCCGCCTAATATTACACGCTTTTCTGAAATTATATTTATGGGTTGTGGGCAAAAAATATCGTTTTTTTTTGTTTTGTTAATTTCTCTGAATTCTAACTACCTCTCAAAACATTTGCTAGATGTAATTTGTAATTTTAATTACCGATGAGTGCAGCGTGCATCGCTTTATGAGTTTTTGAATAACAATAGACCATGTTGTTCATAGCAAGCGTGGACACTTTCTACAGCCAAGTTGTATTGAACTTCGCTTTGAAGTGATGATATTCTAGTGCAACTGAAGTGTATTAGTTCAAGTGAAACGTGCACTACAAAGCACCCAAGACCTCCCAAACCATCTCCATTTGATTTGTCTTTCCCTCAAACATACATTGCAATTTCCCAATTTCGCAATTTTGCAAAGGGCTGAGAGTGCAGCTCTGCAAGGTTGTGCGCTTCCAATAAAGGTTTTCGCTTGGAGGTAAAATTTAAGCGAGACGCGGCTGATCATTGATGGTTGTTGAGTTTGAGTCCGGATGAAATGACCCACAATTGTATTCAAGGCCATGAGCAAGATCTATCTTTGTACTAAGAGCAAGAAAATGAATGGTTGTTGTGATTTTGTGGTGTTCTGGCAAATTAAATTGGTTGGATCTTAGAATGGGACAGTAAAGTGCTCAACTGGATGTGCACATATCAAGACGCATTACATGATGCACATCGCAAATCTTTTTCTTTTACTTTTCCACTGGGTGAACCCGTAGTACTATTGTATTGTTGTTTGAGATAAATTGCCATTGGTCTGTTTGAAGATGCAGGCATTGATGAGTTGGAGACTGGAGATTTGCCAGCGGAAGAAGCTCTTACGAGTTGCAAGAGTTGCAAAAAAAAAGGACCGAGAGAGAGGAATTTCTTAGTAGCCATTTGAGGATATCTAGTTTAGAGAGTTCACAAACGCCCATTCGGAAAAGGCAAATAATTATATTACATGTTGAAGAGTTGAAAAAGTTGCATAGTTAAAACGGGTTATTTCATATTGATCGTTTATTTTACAACAAGACAAGAGCAAGCAAGGGGAACAGAGGCCACTTGAAACGAGATTTGCTTGTATGGTAACCTTTCCGTATGCAAGTATTCACAGCACAAGACAAGGCTGATTTTTTTTTGTTTTTTGCATTTCAGACTAGTTATCCTCTTTCCAACGTTAGTTTACGCCATGCATGGGATTCATGTATGATAACAATGATTGGACAGGATATCTCGTTTGCTTGAATGCCCTAGTAGTATCTCTTATCGTTGGTGTAAACGAGCATGAAATGGGTTAGCTCCAGGAGCACAGCGAAAATAAACTTTGAGCCGGGTCTTGTGGGTTACATGGGAGGTAATATTATTGTGTTGTTTGAAGCTGCTTGCATTTGAGTGGGGTGATAGCTGATAGTTGTAGATATTATATATAGAATACTCATAGATGGGCAAGTACTAGTTCCTTTCCCCTTTAGTATATATATATATATATATATATTCCCACCACCAAAGGCCATAGAGACATCTCACTTTTAGGATCTGGCTCTCGGGCGCATCTTGAGTTGTCTCCATTGCGTGTAAGCGAAATCTGGTGTCAATTTGCGCTCCGCTCATCGGGGGGCTCTTGCGGGCATTGTGTGGTTTCGCACACGCACACGCGCACGCGCCCGGCAGCTCGGGTTAGCAGCGAGACAAGGAAGAGGGAGGGAGATGGAGAGAGGTACGTTGCAGACACACCACACCACACCACACCACACGCACAAATTACAATCACCTATTGGTTACATGGAGATTCCTTTGCCGGAGGTGGTACATACAAGTAGGGAAATATGGAGATATGTAAATATGGGAGGATGTGTGGTGGTATTGTACATATGGCTTATCACCAGTTGTGTCTTTGGTTGCAGTTTAGATGGGTTGAGTTTGTCCACAGCTCCGGGCAAACCAGACAGACAAGGCCAGTTTCGATGAACGTGGCGTGTGTCTCTGAGGAAAGGCGGGAGCTCCTATTTGCTGCGCAGGCTGGTGCGCCACCGGCAGGGGGAGATCGCCAGAGCCCGCCAGCGAGTCTGGCTATCTAAGTTGGCTGGCTCGCAGGCGGGAGGAATGCGCTCGCCCACTAGCGAGATCAGCTGGGCCTTCCACCTTGCAAAAGGCATTGTAGTGCGCCCTGCTAAACGAAAACCGGCAAGCGAGAGAGCGAGAGAGCGAGAGAGGGAGGCACCCCAGTAACAACGGAACGGGTGAAAACATCTCTCCTACTAAAACTGTTAATCTTAGCAAAAGTGGAAAAAGAACACAATTTCTGAAATTGAGTGCAATTCAACGAGGAGCTTTTTCTGTTTTCGTTTTAGCTCTGGTATCTCAACATCCATTGAAGTTGGCAATTGATACTCCCTATATAGTGCTCTTTCCCTCTCCTCCCCTTCCGTCAAAAGAAAGACTCAATCACCTCCTTCCAAACTTACACCGCTTTACTATACCACCACCACCACCACTCCAGGTATTCCACAACATCAACCACGTCTACCACTACCTCTACCCAATATTCCCTTTCCCCTTGTGTAGGTAGATAATTAACTCAACGTTGTGCAAATATTAAAGAAAAAAGACAATCCCCTTCATCATCAATTCTTTGAAATAGTTTGTCTTTTTTTGTCGTGTTGGTTCTATTGCATTCTAACTCCTCACCTCTCCTCCCTTGAAAGAATAAGTGGTATCCTTCCATCAACCTACAAAAAGAAGAAAGAAAGAAAGAAAAAAATGGGTTTCATATCGTATACATACACCCGTTGGGAAAGATACATACGGTCTCAATATCAACTTTGGATACATTTCTTACATTACTATGTCTACAAAAGGTTCCTCATACCAAACCTACTTAAACATCCAACAGCATTCATATTATACCCTTGTACATTTTTCTTAATACTCAGTTACCCTGTATTATACAACATATATTCATCTCCATTCTTATTGTTTGGAAATAGCTTCCATGACTCCAAATTCATAAAATCCGTCACCATTGAACAATTCAACCCACAACAACAACAACAACCCAATTTCAATGATATTGATATTGACTTCAATTTTAAAACCTTTTGGCTTCAACCTTCCCTCAATTATCATCATTATGATTATGATTATGAAGGCGATGGTGATAATTTAGAATGGGACCTAGACTCGAAATACCAGAAAATCGGTACTGAAAGTCAATCTAACGCTCTTAACCAATCTTTTCTTCTGAATGCCCTGAAACTTCAAGATAGCGTATTGGAAAACTTGAATATCTTCCCAAAGGGAGATATCTTTCTACATTCACCTTTGGATTATTGGCTCAATGATGAAACTATTTTACTCAAAGATAAAAACGTCCTTAGAACAATACAAGAAAATGAAAGTCTCAAAACTTTTTCAGGCCTTCCGATGAATAACCTTGAATTAATATCTGGAATAACTAAAATTGATGGTTTAATAAAAACTGCTGATGCTATCAAATTCACAATATTTTATAGAAATTCAAAGAACAAATTTGTGGAAGAGATCTTAAATGAAAACCTACTAAATTTGAAAAACTCATCATCTTCTTTTATAATAGCCGAAGAGACTGCAGAACCTAAAGAGGACTCCAAATTCAAAGTTACATTCAAATCTGGAAATTTGATTGAAAAGCTAATAGTTCTTTTATGTCCAATTTTCGCTCTGGTTTATCTTCTTGTTGCATTAACTAATGTTCACATGGTTAAATCTAGAGCAGGCTTGTTGTTGGCTTATTGTGTAGAGACATCATTGGCAATTTGTTCAGCTTCAACTGTAACTTCTTACATCTATAGAAATAATGACCTACTACAAATCCCTTCTCAAATTGTCTTGTGCACAGTGTTGTTCATTGGATCAGAAAATATGTTCAGAATGGTTGTTTCGGTTTCAAAATTATCAGACGAATTATCTTTGGCAACAAGAATTTATCAAGCCAATTCTCAAACTGGTCCAATCTCAACAACAATTGTTATAATCCTATGTACAATCTTCATTTCAATTTCACCATTTGTTTCACCAACTTCAAACCAATACTGCTTATTCGCTTCATTGTGCCTAGTTTTCGATCATGTTTTACAAGCAACCTATTTTGCTGCAGTCTTAGCTGTTGATATCAGAAGATCAGAACTGGAGGATCTACTACAAAGATCCGCTCAACATGATATGAATCAGTCTGACAAAATGAGTTCTTTAAAACCATTGGGAACCGGGTCCATCTTATCATCTACTCTATTCCATTCTTCAAGCCCAAACATATCATATAGAAGAATGCTTGGTCAATACCTACTTAAGATTAAACTTCCATTCTTCATAACTGTGAAACAAACAATTGTTACTTCATGCTTGATTCTAGTTTTGGTCTTAAAATGGACTGATGGAATCAAATATAACCCAATCACTACATCTTCAGGTAAAAATTCACTACATGATTTGAAATTGGTGGATGATTACCATTTGAAAGTTGCGAATTATCCTAGCTTTGATATTTTTACTAACAAACGTGGGTTTGCTACCGAGTTATCATTGGTTTTTGAGAATTTGACAGGTTACAAGAAAGATACATTCACTTTGTCAATGAGTGAACCAACTATTGGTATCTTGAAATCAGCTTTGGGATCCTCAGATGCTTCAACTGTTCCAGTGATCAACTATCAACTAGGAGCAAATTACAAATTTGATATCATTTACATATTGGAGTTTTTAAGTTTCTTGATGTTTGTTGTGTTTGGTGCCACTGCAATTTTAAAGCATTCCATCGATGAAGATGGCTTGAAATTTGGTAGTTCTCCCGATGATGAATTGGATGAAAATGTTATTAGACATGGCCATCATTCAGCAGAATTCCATTCTAAAGAATTAATCAAAGGCCATTTCCTAGATGTTGTCAAGATTGCAACTTCATCATGTCCCTTCGTTGTTTCTGTTGGTATGGATCATAAGATTCTAGTTTGGTCTCCATTAACCTCACCTTTACCTCCTCCAACGCAATTACCAGTTAGTGGAAAATTCTTACCTGTCACCGATGTCGTTATGTCTAATTCTGGTTCTTATTCTGTGGTTTTCAGTAAGAGTGGTGTTGTGAAATGTTGGTCAAGATTATCCATGTCTTGGATTTGGACAATTCAAATTGACGAATTGCAAAACACCACTCCATTGGAAGCATTTTTCAGAAAGAGAACATCACCTGTGACTAGTGGTAGAAGAAGAACTGATAAATTGACCACCAGAAAATCAAAAACTTCAAAGACAAAAACTGATGAATCAAAGGATAATGAAAACAGTAGTGTTATATCTGAAGAAGCATCATCTTCAAAACCTGCATCAATTGCAGAAAGTGTTGCAGCCCCTAAAACCAAGAAAAAGTTGAAGTCAAGAGGTAGAGCAGCAGTTTTAGCTGAAAATGCTAGAGCACCTGCTGGATTAACAGGTGTGAGTCCATCATCTACTTTACTGCAACACAATAGATCCATGTCAATTGATTCCACATTTGGTAGAAGTACTAATTTGAAACAACTAAGTGCTGATTCAAATAAGGAATTTCTATTCTTGATTGTTTTGAGAGATGGTAAGATGATTAGTGTTAACTGTACTGATGGTAGTGTTGAAACAACTGAATTGGCTAAAGTTCCTCTTGTGGCTTGTAAGAAATTATCATCACCTAGAGTGAATGATAGATTGGTTTGCCTTTCAGATACCGGATATTTGGTTGTTGCCACCGTTATCAACAATAAATGGAAGACTAGAAACATCACCGTTCAAACTGAAAACTATAATTCAGGTCAATCTTTGATCACCCCTGCAATTATCTCAAGAGCTGGATCTTTTGGAATGTCAACTATGGACATCTTACATAAGTTTAGAAGCAACCTGGCCAAAACAGACCCTAAAGTGCCTGTTGCAAAGGTTATGGCTATGGATGGAGTTAGAGATGAGTCTATTGTTTCTAAACCTTTTGAGGATGATTTCAGTGGAGTTTTCATGGAGACTGTTCCGTTTGTTGGTATGATTGTTAGAGCTTTTGGATCAAAGGCACAATTGATTGATGTTCAAACTGGTACGCTTTTGAAGGAATTTTTGATTGGACAGTTTAAGCCTGCAACGTTTCATGTTTTCCATCCTGAACCATCCCATTGTAGATTTTGTGGTTGTGCTTCAGTTGCTTCATTTTCGATTGCTTACACTGAATTAGAAACAAATACTTTGATTATGCATACTTTTTCAATTGACAACAGAGCTAAGAATAGTATCTGTTTGAGAGTTGAAAGAGATCCAAGAGAGACTAGATGTTTAGGTTTTGCTTCTGTTACGGAACATCAACATTGGTTAAGTAATGTTGAAGGCTGGTGCGCTACTGATCTCAACATGTTGATGGGTGTTAGAAAGAAAGAAAAGGAGGATATTTCAAATATTAGTGATTTACCTTCCCAATCTTCCTCATTCAAATTGTTGCAGCAACTGAGTGGAAACGATAATAAATATATTAGAAATCGTCATTCTACCAACGATGCAAGTAAGAAACATCCAAAGTTGAGTGATATATGGGAAGGTTGGACCATGTCATTTAATGGTCAAGTCAGATACTACGATATTCCAGATGGAACTGATTCCGGATTGTTGATAAAGAGATTGGGACCAGTTCATAAGTTTGGACACAAGTCTATCATTGTATCATTTGGTAATGTGATGAAGATTCTTTATCTCGGTAACGATAACTTGATCGAAGAAGGTGAAACTGACGGTGAGATGCTAAGTCCATTGAGTCAAACTTCAAGTTCTTTGAGTTTCATTAACAGAAGAAGAAAGTTGACGTTGAAGAAGTATGAACTTACACATTCTACTAACTTTAATGATTCGCCCGAGACTGCAGTTACTGAAGAAAATGAAGATTAAATGGTTGAGCTATTATTTGAACCCTGGTACTTTTCCCATGAGCACAAGTTTTATATATATTTACGAAATATTCTAACCACAATGATGCCATTTACTTTTTCGTTTCGTGATTTTGATACTCTACAAGTTTTTTTACCTTCTTATTACTATTATTTCTACTATTACTTTTGTTTTTCTGTTTTTTAAATTTTGATTTTTACTTGTCTCTAATTCTATATACGCTTAGCTTTTTGAAATCTTTGGTAAATCTCCTAAAAGCTATCCTACTGAAAGCCTTTGATTTATTCCTATCTGCTGGATATTATCAAGGTTATTTCCTTACCTCTCATGCTTCTGGTTACGTATCTTCTGTTAACAGCATTCGAAGCGATATCTTTCTGAGTGGAATGCTGCTATCTAGAAAACACGGGTGAGTAAACTTCTACTGGGGAGAAGCGCTATTTTGAAGTTTGAAATAACAACTTCAAACGGCCTTATATATTTTCCGTGTTGATGAACCAATCACTGTCATAAGGGTTGCAAACCATATCAATAATCTTCAAAATCAATTCACAAAATGGCACCGTCGTCAAAGAAGAAACGTTCAGGAGCCGAAAAGTCTCCATATCAGACCTCTCAATCCTATTACAAAGGCCATTCTCAACAACATCACCATCATCAACATCAAAACTATAACCATCATCAACAACAAGGATTGAAAGACCAGTTTCAGAGTTATTTCGTGAATAGACAAACATCATCCAAACCATTATCGCATCCTATATACCAGTTGCCAATCCCACAGCCAACTTCGCAAGAGGCACAGATACTAAACGATGAGGTTGACTTGTATCTGGTGCGTGCTAACATCTTGAAGAAGTTCGAGGTTGGTGCTGAGTTGTTGGATAATGTTATATTGAAGAACGTTGCAGTTAACCGGATTATCAGCCCTTCTTCATTTCCAAATTGTGTTATTGATGGTGCTTTGTTCAGTTACAATAAGTTTGTTGAGTCCGTTGAGGCCAAAGAGCAACAAAATTCATATCCTAACCCAAGTCAGGATTCAGAAGATGTGAAGGTAGATGCTGAGCAGATCTTGTATGCTAAGGTTAAAAAGAACGATGTGGATGATTATTTTTTCGGTAATTTGAAAGTTATGAAGCTGAAAGAGAAAATCATTGCTGAGAAATTGAATGAAATGGAAACTGAAAAGGCAGTGATCATCAATACCCTTGTGGATGAAAAGTACGATTACAACACTTCCAAAATCGAGGAGATTTCCAAGTACTATTCTGGGTATTCTGTGTCTAAACTGGATGAATATCAGACTGTTGTTGATAATATTAAAAATGATTATTTGACTAAGTTTGGGAAGAAGATAGAAGACGAATATGATGTCAAGGAGCACAAAGTGGGTACCTTTGACAGTTTCAAGAGTGGCATATCATATGCTGAATACAAAGCACGTAAATCGGGAAGTGCTGATAATAAAATAGAGGCCACTGAAGAGGAAGGTAAATTGGGTGTAGAGACCATAGGAGAGGAGAGAGAAATAACCACCACATCAATCGGTATCGAAAACAAAGAAATAGCTGGTAACATCGAAGGAAATGAAGCGCAACTACAAGAAAACGAAGTGGGAGATGATAATAGCAAGCAGTTACAAACCCAAGAAGTTTCAAATTATGACTTGAAAAATGTATCTGAACATGAATCACAAGTGCCACAGGAAGAACAAAAAGCATTACCAGAAGCAGAACAGCCTGCTGATTTCCAAGACCCATTTGGAGAAAGCGGTGGTAACTTTGATTTCGATAATAATCTATTATATGGAGCCGGCGACGATCTTATGATTGGAGAAGATGAAAACGGTACAGATTTCGGTGCCTTGGAAGACCAAGTGTTTTTGAGCAATTTGGATGGTAACATAGATTGATACCATTCGAATATTATCCTAGTTTGTGTTCTGTGAATTGTTTTATGTGTATGTTAGTTTACTTTTTTTTTGTGTATATATACCTACAAATCTAATCTCGATCGAGATGTTTGGTATTATAATATATTATATTTATCAGACAATCTTGTGAAAAGGCAAATAGATGAAAAGATAAGAGGAAAGCGAAAATCATAAGTAAAAATTGGAAAAAGAAATCAAACCATTGGCGACAAGTGATATCAACGAGAAATCTTTAGTAATCATCATTGTTCATTTGGACTAGTATGGAAACCCTCACAGCGATTAGCGTAATCAAAACAGCCTCCAATATCAATAGAAGAGCAAAGATTCCCCATAATCTACGAATCATTGACTTTCTCTCGCCAGGAGAAAGCATCACCACTGGTTTATCAGTATAAATAGCACCATTATTAACAGGGTATGGTTTTTCAGACTGTAGTGGTTGTTGTTGTGAGGAGTTGATATTAGCATAATCGTTATCGTAATTCAAGCCATGTTTCTGAGGATTATCGAAAGGGTTTTCGTAATTGTAGTTCTTGAACTCATCGTATGGTTCTGATGATGCATTAGCATTTGTGTTTGCTGCGGTGTTGTAATCGTAATGGCTGGACTATATCAAAAAATCAAGTATTAGGATATGTTTGGTTAGTATGATGATGAAAATGATGCTGAGGTGGGTGTGCTGGGTGGTGCAGTGGATCACTTACCATTGTGTATATATCAGTATTCCAACAGAATTTGAGTATATTATTAATTGACTAAGCAGAACATTTTTCAGTTTACCTCCGTTTGATAGAAAGATGCCATTTCGAAGGGTTTATATTCAATTTTCAAAGGAGAGCAGGCTCGTCCTCAAACCGGGCCTCTTTGGCAAGGGACCGGTTCTTTATCTTTTGATGATGCGACTCGATGTGGGGGAGCGGCGTGTGACGGTGGGACCTGCTTCGTTCTCCATTCCCACACACACACACACAAACTGCCTCCTTGAAGAGACTACGGAGCAGATGATCACTATCCCAGAGAGTAGGAGTTGGTTTCGTGATCAATTGGGTAAAGCGTCTACAATTTACAATCTACAAGTTCATGGTTTGTGAGGATAAAAGTCGAATAAAGAGAGCTGATGATTAGAGAAAAGAAAGACGAAGCTGTTGAAGAGAAGCGAAACAACAATATAAAGATAGTTATATATAAACTTGTGTTTTTGAAGTAGATTGTAGAAGACAAATTATAGAAGTCATGATATTTATGGTATTATATTGGCTATATTCACATGTAACTTAAAGGATCTTTAATAGTAAGACGAATGGCGTAAATTAAACCTGGGAAGTATAGCAATAAGCTCAACAAAGCACCAAGGAAGTAGCCAGAGGATCCTTTAGCTAATCCTGCACCGACTGCTGGTGATAGTATTGAAATAAGAATTCTGGCAACACCAATCTGAGACATACGAGCCATCGTGAAAGTGTTTTGTGGGAGTGAATAGTAGTGTGCTTGTGTGTGTTTTGTGTCAATAAGAAAGCAGAAAGAGCTTGCAATTGCGTATCAGGTTTTCCAAGTTGAAGTGGTATAAGTATGGAAGACTTAATTAATAATGAACCCAACAATCAAAGAATCTTTCAAGAGAAGAGCATCTTGTAAAAAATGGATCCATCTAACTCTTTATAATGGCTACCAAAAACCAGCAATTGTCCAGGCCCAAAAAACGGTGTGCGCAACTCAAAGTCCGTTCCCAAAGTGCGCCGAGCACTTTCCCCATGTTGGCTTGGTTCTCTACTTTGCAGTGATCCTGAACAGACTTAGATGCTGTATCCTTCAGGAATCCACTTAAAGACAGCCAGAAACCAAGGCAAGATGCCTGACTACTCAAAGGTGTTTGATTAAATATGGGAAAACGTAATACTTATAATGCAGTGTATAACAAAAGAAAAAAATATATAAATAATAATCAGTGGGATAGAGTGGAATCCAATGAGGTGAACAAAAAAAAGATGATATGTATGTATATGTCTGTTTGATAGATTATCGATAATCAAGCACTTTAACCTCCAAGAACTTCGTACCATCTTCTGATAACCTTTGAGGATGCGAATCCAACAGTAACGAATGTCAGTATGACATTCATCAAGATCAAAATCATAGCATTCAACATGAATCTTGGAGCAAAAATCTTCCACACCATCAAGTGTCTTCTGAAATGGTTGGCCATTATCAATGTGCTTAGAGTCAAACTCAATTGGTAAATGAGTAAACTTGTAACATTCTCAACGATTTTGGAAAGTAACGTAATAGGCTTGCTATTTGGAGGAATTTTCCATAGGGTTAACAATGTGATTGAAATACTGACGATGATAAATGGTCCAAATGTATCCAACACAATTGCCAAGTGGGTTATAGGAAAGACGATTGTCTCAGT
This sequence comes from Ambrosiozyma llanquihuensis, assembly GCA_030568425.1. NCBI lineage: Eukaryota > Fungi > Ascomycota > Pichiomycetes > Pichiales > Pichiaceae > Ambrosiozyma > Ambrosiozyma llanquihuensis. Next base: position 28,265 of record JAJMFV010000312.1, read on the forward strand.
GAATAAAAATCCAGATTCCCAATGAATAGCTTGCAAAGTCGCTTGGTGGCCAGTTGTAAAGAAATGAAGATATGCCAATAACCACATAACAACAACCGATATGAGGTTCGATCTGATGTTCAATAGATCAACCAGCTCTAGTAAAGTTAATATTTGATTAATCAAAATCAGGATGGAAAATCCAGCTAAAGGCTTGCTAACCAAGAGCACACCACACGTAATGTTAATGACGAATAAAAAGTAACTTGATCCGTAAACGTTACCATAACCAATGATGTTAGCTGTTTTCTTGGCCTTGACACTAGCATCTGGATCATCATACTCACTGACGTTTTCAATTGGAGATGCGTTGTTGTTCAAATCCAACCTTATGCACAATGGACCGAAGGACCAACCAATATTGGCAGCTATTAAAGCCACACCAAGAATTACTCTGGCCAAAGTCAATCTAATATTCTTCAATATAGATAGTGGAAGGACATAAGTTTGGTTTAACTTTTCATGATTTTCAACAAACTCGAAAGTCCACATAATGGCAATCAAGAACATTAATGATCTTAAACCTTTACCAATCCAAAAAGATGCGGCACCCTCATAGGAATGGGAAATTCTATAAAAGTATTTGATTGATAATGGAAGTATCATTGCTGAAACGTACAACAATGCAACAGACCACCATGTGATTTTGAAATTATTAGTACACTTATCACCTTGTTCTTCTCTGCAAATGGAGATAGATGTGACAACCCTAGTCAAAATCATGAAAACAATTGAATGATATGCTCCTAAAAATTTCTTATAGCCTTGATTTAATCTCAATGATTTGACAAATGCACAGAATCCAAAAGTACTCAGCCAAAATGCAACTATTTTATCTTCCCAAATGATGAATGAGTTGGAAGCAAATATCAAGGAATGTAGTAAAACTAAACATAATGCAAAATAGGTCCAACCGTTCTGAATCAAATTCTCTGAAATTTGTTCAAAAATCCAAGGAATCGAATATCTGTCCATTATTGGAGCTAGGAAACCGTTAGCAATCGCACCTGAAATACCTAATAGTATAGCCCAAAAGAATGGAAGACCTTCCGGTTTGAAAACCAAAGTGAATGAAATTGCTAGAACACAGTAAACGAAAATCAATGCCACTGTGGAAGTTAAAAACTGAGGGTTCAATTGCGAAACAACCACATATGGAATCAATTTTGAATAAATAATAAGTAGGAACAATGCAACGGCAATGATCAAAATTCCAAGCGCTATTGAGGTTGAATCGAATTTCGCCCATAGATCTTTACACTTGGACAATGATTTAAGTTGATAATCGTAACATTTCTCTATAAATTGGATATATTGATCTTTAGATATCGTTTTAAAATCCGAGGATGTGAATGATTTCCAGATCTTGTCCAGTTCATTGAATTCATCATTCAATTCTCCATCAGACAATAGTTCAGCGGATGTCAATCTATATGTGTTAATCTGTGATGAGGTCAAGTATGAACTTTTAGCCAAGGTTGATAAATCATCAGCATTGGTGCCCATGAATGCTTCTTTGATTGGTGATCCCAAGTTGTTATAAGGAATTGGAATACCGTTCAACATAGATAATGTTGGAACCAAGTCAATCTGGTTGACAGATCTATAGTTCTTACCCAGTTGATCAATTGAGTACAGATCATCTGATAATCTTCCAAAGACTTTTTGCTTTGAGTACATGAATAAAGTTGACTCAACTTCATCTTGTGATTCGCCACCATGATTACCAGTGGAGTCCATACCGTGATCACCAAACACAACCAAAAGTGTTTCATCATCAATAGAATCAATAACATCTTGGATAACGCCATTCATTTGAGTTAACTTTGATTTCATTGCATAATGTTCAGGACCATATCTATGGCCACAGTGGTCAACACCCAAGAAATGTCCAATAAGCACATCCCACTCATTATTTTCCTTCAGGATTGGAAATAAATGTTCAGTGACACCGTTGTCAACAGTATGTAGATCCCAAACATTCAATGAATCAAAGGGATAAGTTAAATTTTGATATAGGAATGGATTGAACAATGCAGTCCAGGTGTCATCACCAACAAGTGCAACTTTTTTATCATTTCTGAAAAATTGGCTAATTAAGTTATCTTCATCGATGGTATCACCATCGAAATTTGAACCAGCATCGATAAAAGTTGGTAAAGAGCCAGTGGTGAGGCCTTTTAATCTTTGTAGTGTTGTAGTGGGAGGGTCGGCTATGAATTTCAATAAGATTGAGTTTTGTGGATGGTTTTTGAAATAGTCATAAAGGATTGGTAGATTATTATGATAGTTTGGATGTGACAACTTATCGTCTTCAACAGGGATTGCAAAATCGAATCTCAAAGCATCGATTAATAATATAACTGTTTTTTTGAATGGAGTAGGATTATAACAAGTTTCTGAACCTTGCTGAAGGCTGCAAGTTGAATTAAAGTCTAGAACCTGTCTGGATAGTAAGAAACCTCTGGTGAAGAATGCTATACCTATCAATTGCAGAAGGCCGAATAAAAACAATACCACCACGTAAAGCGTATGCGATGATATCAATCTTCTAAGACGATATCTATATCTTTCATTAGCCATGGAGAGCATCTGTTGTTTCTCTTCAATTGTTTGCTGTTGCTGTTGCTGCTGTTGCTGTTGCTGCTGCTGCTGTTCCATAAGCAATGCATCCGAGGGTATTTGGGTAGACATTGTTGAGATGATCTGAGATGATGATGTAAATTAGTAGTGATATTATTAATGATAATAGGGGTGATTCTGATTTAGTTTTTCACCCAATGCAATTATGGAGGTTGTGTGTTAATTAATGATTTAATTCCAAATTCAGTTTATAGAGGTTATGAAAAAGAGGGCACAGAGAATGACAAAGTATTAGGAAAGGAGAAGTGTATTAACGTGTAGACAAGGTGCAATATTAGGACAGCTAACTAAGAAATATGGCAGTCAAATGGAGGTAACCAATGGGCAGTAGTATAGCACGGTCACGGTCACGGGAATCAGGGTATTAGTGTCTGATTGATATATAAAGATACATAGAACGAGTGCACAAGGAGTGCTCCATTCCCTCCAGTAGCCACCCTGCAGAGCCCTTCGAGTCAAATCAACAGAGCTCGGATCAATTCTGGAGCCGTTTCGAGTTTGGTGAAGTGGACGGCCAGCTGCCGCGGCACCCGTACACCGCTTCCGGTTTTTACCAGTGTCTCACCGTGATTATATGGTTTTCCAAGATACTGAACAGCTTTTTGATGTCCTGCCTGCTGATATTCTCCTTCACCATGATCAACTCCAAAGGCGACTTACCGTTCATGTACTTCAAAAGTTTGTAGAACAGGTTCACCACCTCAATTGGCTTATTCTCCACTATTAACAAGATCCATCTTTTTTCCAAAGTGGTGGACGATTCAGGATCCAATAAAATCGTATCCTCTTCTTCCTCTTCTTCAAACTGAACCGTTAATTTTGGATTCGGCAAAGATGTGGTTTTTGCATTCATGAAATTGTCCGTAGTTTTGTTATCGATGTTATCCCCATTCAATTTGTTATGTGAAACCGTGTTTGAAACTGAACCTTGAGCATTCTTGATTCTGTTTTCTTCATTATCTTCATTGTTTGAATTCTTGATGGTATTTGTAGTATTATCACCACCATTAAAATTCCCATTATCCGCATTAGAAATCCCAGCCTTATTATCATTCAAATTATCAATCCCGCCAACATTATCAAGTTGATGATGATTGTAGTGATTATCATCGACATTATTATGATTATTGTTATTAGCGTTGATGATACTGCTATCATCATCATTATCTTCGTCTAAAACACCACCACTTCCACCACCACCTAAAGCATCATTTTTCCCATCAACATTTCCATTTCCATTTTCAACCTTCTCATTATGTTTTTTCTTTTTTTTCCTTTCTGTCTCCAAATCTTCATCTACCCTGATCTTGATCTCTTTTGTGATTTTCAACCAAAGAAAAGTTTTCAGCTGTGTCAAATACCCGTATTTTAATAGCCATGCCACAGCATCCAAATATAAATCACGATGATCTTTACTTGGTATAATGGAACCAATAGGTCTTAGTTTTGATGAGCTTGTTGAAATCACAGATAAAAAAGTGGTTAGTGAAGGCAACGCTGGAAAATTCTGCTTGAATACAATCGAGTCTCTATAAACATTATGCAATGGCGATAAAGGTGACACGTTATATAAATTTCTTGTGCTCAATGGTAGCGTAGCCTTTGCTCTTCTCCAATAAATTAAATGATTAGCAAATAATTTGACATCCATTATATCCAATCCACTCAAAACTGATAATCTAGATAAACTTTCATTTGGTTTGATCATTCGTATGAACGATGCAATTAGGGAATCCTTTTCGGCACCAATGTCACTTATAATCGTCTCTGGGTCGTCTAATAATATCAAAGCAAAGTACATCATCATCTCATCATCGGTTTGATTTTCGGAATCCAAAGAGGATGAATTGAATGGTGAGATAGATGATAATGTGGAACCTGGTAAGACTTTAATATGCCTTGGAGGTATTGAATTGAATTCAGTTGTTATTGGAATTTGAAAAGATCTCATCTTGTTATTTATCTCAATGTTCAAGATTTCTGAATTTGAAACAGAGTTGAAAGTTGTTGATATCAGTTTTGCTAATGATGATTTCTCAATTATGTTCATCCATTGCTTTTCAATTGGTAATTTGGAAAATTCCTCTTTCATTTGCATTATCTGTTGAGATTGTTCCCATACATAATTTGACTTTTGTTGTTCATATCTTAAAAGTAATGTGATTCTGCTGATTATATAGTGGAACATTTCATCGATTCTATGGTTATATTCAACAACGGGAGGATTCATAACAAATACCAAATGGAATAGGTACATTGGACAATCAGTTTTAGTTTTTGATTTTGACTGTTTACCGGAAGAATTGGACTGGCTATTAGCGTTGGTGCTCCCTCCATTATCAAGAGCATCATTATCGTCACCGGACCCGTCATGATTATCATGACCACCATTATCACCAGCAGCAGTAGCAGAAGAAGCCATCCCAGTATTCATATTGTTCTCTTCGTCGTCATCATCATCAATGGCAGTATCATTGCCAGTCGACGAACGTTTCGATTTCTTGGTGCTCTTTCTTGATTTTTTATCGTGCTTAGAAGTTCTCCAATTTCCAGAGTCATCAATGTGAATTGGTAAACCCAAAAAGGCCATATCATCAACTGTGAATTCATATCTTGTGTTACATAAAGCTTTGGGAGGTGTTATCAAATCACTGACAAAGTCTATATCAAAACCAAACAATTTTTTCAATTTATTATCTTGTGGCTCAATATCAGAGGCGTCAGTTTTTGTCTGACTAAGTCCAGCAATGCTAGAAGGGGGTATAGAGGGACTTTGAGCAAGCGAAGTTGGGGTTTGTATACCATTAGTTAGAGGGGAGTCAGGTTGAGAGGAAGGTATCTGTTGTTGTTGTTGCTGTTGCTGTTGTTGGTCGTTACCCATTATGATATTTTTCAAAAGATTTAGTCTCTTTTTTTCCTTTCTTTCTTTCTTTCTATCCTGCTCATCTAGCAAGTCCAACAATGTTTTCCCTGAAGGATTATCAGTGTTATTAGCACCATGATGGTATTTCTGCAAGCTTGAGTTAGCGGATGCTTGATATGTCGAGCTGCTAGTACTACCTCTGCTGCTTTCATAGTCTATTGAAGAACCATCGAACCCAGAGATATTATCATCTTCTGTATTTGCATGTTCACCATGATCCTGGTCATCATCATCATCGTAGTCATCGTCACTGGAAGATATGTAATTTTCATCATCGATGTTCAATATCTGATTACCCAAGGGTGTTGGCTTGTAGCCATACTCATTTGGGGTGGGAGGGTAGTGGAAGACCAACTGGTTTCCGTCATGGGTCGAAACGGAAAGCACAATTCCCAACAGACAGGGATTAGGCAGGTAAAGCGAGCTCATTTAGGGATTGAGAGGTAAGAGAAGTACGAGATCAGCCAGGTTGGGGAAGCTCAAGATGTGTGGAATCAGTTGCAGAAAGCCAGAAGAACAGGACTCGGAGTCGCATTGGGGCCCAGACGCACACGAGAGCCGGTGCAGAGATGCGCGGCAAGTCACGTGGCTCGGCCTTACCGTTTCTGAAGCTCTCCACACTCTGCTGATGGACATCTGCTGGACATCTGCTTGACATCTGCTGAGCATCTACAGTGCATCTTGCTGCTTGTGGAAGAAGCCAAGACCAGCATCACCGAAACAATGCCTGGATCCTGCAAACTGTCCAATTGGAACACCGAGTCCATGTCCACAAAGACCATCTCCCTCTAAGACACACGGCATGAATTCCCTGCTGCAATTATATTCCCCCCTCCGCTCTGCTCACCCACAAGCAACAAAGCTTTTGGCATTGACAACAGGGTACGCTGTTTGATTGCTACCTAAGCTTGAAATAGAAACAGCCTACACAAGGGATCTCTCTCATATCGGTCCTTATCTCTGCAGACTCAGTTGATCGTCCCACTCAGTGCCATTTATCTAGCTGCTATTTCCCTACGTTTTTTATTTTTATTTTTATTTTTTAAATTTTTTTTTATTTCGACCCTGAAGATCAGACTTGTCTCTCTTTTGCTCACAACTCCGATATCCCGATACTAAATCATATCCCTCCAGTAATTCTGGAATCACCATAATATTCAAATCTATATACAAAGTGGGTCATTTATCCACTCGTTAACACTACACCTTGCTCACACCACAGTATACTGTACACTACATTCCACCCATGAGTTCGGTATCAGATCACAGTCTCCTTTCTCAGATTCAACACCATGATAAATGTGCCAAATGTAGAACCAGAAGAAGGATATATATCACCGATGAAAATCCATCGACTTTGACAAAATATAAAACTTGTGATGCTTGCAGAAGGAAAAACAAACAATACAAAAAAAATCAAAAGCTAAGATTGGTCAAAAAGATGGAGATACCCAGAGGAGGAGTTGGTTCAATGGTTGATCATGATTCTATTGACATAAAACAGAAATATCATAATTACTCCAACTATGACATGAATCATCAAAATTACAGTTCAAGCATCAATACTCAGTCGCATCAACTTAATCAACAGATGCAGGATATGTTGAACTCTTCACTTCCTTCTGAGACTAATAATTATAATCAACAGAATCAGTCTCTGGACTTAAATTTTGATGGCTTGTTAGAAAGATTATCAAAAAACTGTGAGAAGGATATCTACAGTTTGAAAATTTCTTTCATAGTTCCGGATTTCATAGTATCAAGATTTGGTGACTCTAACAACAGCTTGGACCCAAATTTGATCATGTCGATTGCTTCAACTGCAAAGAGAACACAACAGTATAAAGAAGATGTCAAATCAAAATTGAAAGTTCATTACTTGAATAGAATCTTTGATATACTATTTCAAGTTGGTTATGTCTTTAAAACAAGATCTACCAACTGGAAAAATGGAAAATTCTATTCTCAGATGCTTTGCCATGAAGATGTCGGTAACAAAAAGAGAGATATATCTTTATTAATAGATGATGAAGATGAATCCGATGATAGCGATGCAGAGGACAATATGACAACCAATAATCACCAGCATAACTCATATTCCAATAATAAATTATCTTCAAATTCTTCTTCTTCGCCAATTCATTCTCATCATAATCCCACCTCAACTAATGAACCCAACTCACAAACCACTGCTTCTGATTCATCTTCAGTGCCTCCAGATGGCATCACGTCCCCTATTCTTCTAGTTGCAAGACCCAAAGATCAGCTGTTATTTCCATGCCAATCAAGGCTCAATTACTCATTCGACTCAAATACAGGACTATTCAACTTAGATCTTAACCATTTAAACCACAAAGGTTTACCATCCACCAATCCAATAGATCCAAAGTCAATAGCACACCCGAAAAACTCACCTCATTCAATTGCTCAACAATGGTTACGTACACTACAATCAAATGTTACAAATGCAACACAGGGGCAGACAAAAGATGCAAGTGAACTGGCTAAAGCTTTGAGAAGTTCAGTACATGAATCTCAAAACCAACTAAACCCTTTGCAATGTGAATCTAGTGGTTCCGACAACATGAAGATCGCTAAAATGGACACCTCGAATGGGAATACTTCTATCAAGGTTGTTGCAGATAGCTATTTGTCCAGTAAGATTGGCGGTAAGAAATATAATGGCAATACTGATTCCAAGGAGGCTGTTGATAATGAGAATGATAATGATAATGAAAACAATAATGCCAAAGACAGTGATAATAATGACAACGATGATAATGGTGATGACGATGACCAGGACGATGATTCAGAGGACTATGATGATTCAGAGGATGAAGATGAGGAGGAGGACGAGGACGATAATGCTGATGTGACTATTCAGCACGGTAATGAAGATTTAAACGATGCACACCGGATCAGCCGATTGAACCATGAAAATAGTGCGTTGCGAAGAGTCTTGAGTAATAGTAAACCAAGACCAGCACAATCACCGAAGAGATCAGGTTTGACGGCGTTTGCTAATGCTTTAAATGACTTACATATGAATATATCAAGCCATACATAAAGCACACTAGAGTTCATTTTCTTAACTTTTCTAAGGTGAACTACAATGTATCACTTTTCTATATCACGAATTTCTTAATTTTACATCTCTCTTTTTGTATATTACTTTGAACCTAAATAACTAGTATTAATAAGAAAATGCATCAAAATGCGGTATGTTTTTGGTATATGTAGGGTATATATGATGACTTATAAGGGTATGAGAAAAGAAAAACATTACGAAAAAGGTATATATGAATGAAAACAGAATGTACATCAAAAATGAATAATCACAAAACAAGATAAAAGAAAAAATATTAAATCGAGCAACAAAAACCACGAAAGGATTCACTGTAGTTGAATGGTAGTGTTATCAAGAAGATGAAGAGAACAAGTTGAGCGAAAAGCCTAGATAGATAGTTATCTTTTGCTTATTGCCAATATGAGTTGCCAAAGTTTCTATACCCTCCACCATACTCTGTAGGAATTATATTTGACACACCATTGGATCCAGAGACAGATGTAATGGTAGTATTGGTGACATTGGCAGTAGGGGTGTGAAATTGTTGTTGTTGTTGTTGTTGATACTGTAGTTGTAGCTGTGGTTGCTGTGGTTGCTGTTGTTGATGATGATAATTATGATGTTGATGATGATGTTGCTGTGGTTGTTGATCTTGACGATGGTCGGTGAAAATAGGGTTGAAGTTATTCAACTGCATTGGCTGCTGTTGATAAATCTGAGATTGCTGAAACATTGGATTTTGCTGGAATGTTGAAGCTGATTTAGGATTCATTATGGATGTATTGTTGATATTGATGGTGTTGTTAATACTATCGTTGGTTTTGCCCATGTTCAGATTACCGTTCATGAAGTTGGTTTTGCTGTTAACTAGACGACTCTTGAACTTATCACAGTTTTCTTTTTCTAATCTTGATGGATTCTCCTTTGTGGATGTCATGAATTCACAAGGTTTGATTTGATTAGATATGATTTCTAATCTATTATCATCCAAGAATTGTGAGATACTTGAGATGACGTTTTGGAACTTCTCAGTTTGGATGATATTCAGTTGATCAGTTTCACTGATTCTATCCAGAGTTGGGTTGAACTCGACCTCAAATGATGATGGATAGTAGTTCAAAATCAAGACATCTGTTTTGATAGCATTTCTCAGATGAACTTCAATGTTGAACAACAGTTTCAATGGAACAACTATGCTCGATAAGAATATTTCTTGTAAATGTGTCAAATTACAATCATTCATTTCCTTTTCGGTTGCATTGATGATTGAAGTCAACTGCTTGAATAAACTGGATTTTTTCAAACTGAATTCATACTCATATGGTAGATACTTGGTCATCTCGTTGGCACATGATTTTGAATTATTATCAACTCCATATATCTCCAAGTTGACAGTTTCCAACTGGTTATCAACATCTTCCAACTTCGGGAACTTGATATATGTATTGGTCATTTTTTCCAATTCGGTGATGTAATTGGTTGGTTTTTTCTTATTCAAATTGAACACCTGATTTAGTTGCCATGAAGTCAATAGTCTCCATTGGGATGGTGTCAGGTTGACAACTATACAATTGTATGAGTTTGCCGTGACTTTTTCAACCAATTTTTCTAATTCTAGCTTGGCAACTGGGATTTGAGACTTGTTTTTTGCTGGACATTTGATAATAACATTGTTCTTCCTGATGAATGATTGTTGATAGTTTGTTGATTGATTTGAGTAATCATCTAACACTTTATCACTCATTTCGAACGAGTTTGAGAACTTGATGAAAACATTGAATTTTCTCATAATTGTTTGAACAGTTTGTCCACCAACTCCAATGATTTGTCTATGAAAGGATTCTGGAACATTGAAAGTTAACATCTTTGGTAATTCATCTTCGAATAATCCAAGTCCCAGAACAGAATCAATCAAGTCGCTACATGTGATCTCGACAATAAAATCATAATCTGTAAATGGTAATAGCCTAATAGAAGCAGATGACATGTTCATAATCTTAATAATCTTACCGTTTTTCTTACCTGTGATGAAATCTTTCTCTTTATTTGGCAATTCAATCTGATATTGACAAGAAGAGCTTCTCAATTCGCAATCAATAAAACTAGCAAACTGAGAAAGTGAGTTGGCACAGACCTTTACATTTTCAGATTTTCCTAGAATTTGGAAGACATATTCGGAATTACCCAGCTTACTTAGCGAGATAATTGAATTGGAGTTGAATGATAAGCTGTCACAAAAATTCAAGAGCTTGTTCACTGCAACTGGTCCACTAGGTGAATTAACATTCAGGTTAAATTTTGCGCTATAAATTAAAGAGATGCTCTCCATGAATTTATCCGTTGCGAACTCCACATCTTCAATGGAATTACCTTGAATACTGATAATATCACCTGAAGTATCGTTACTTGCAAATCCCATTGCTGGGATGGAGATGAAACAACCAGTTGAATACATGATACTCTCCAAGAAATCAGAGTCTTGATTCAAATTAATCAAGCACTCTCTTTTGATTGGCATGATGGATAGTTGTTTGATGAATGGTGTCTTGCTTATCTTTGCGATGATATTAGAGATTTGGTTTTTTGCCAATAGAACCATAGGTCTGAAACCTGTAATGAATAATTTTGGTTTACCAGATGCATTTTCTAACGAGTTGTTGTGGTATAATTCTGGGGTCAAGTTTGGAAGATACAAGCGACAGTTGGTTTGCTTCATGATTCTCTTCAAATTGGAAAACTCTGTTCCTCCAATCAATGGTAGAATTGAAAGAGCTTCAATTTCAAGATAATCTGAGTATGAATCTGAATTTTGATCATCTATGTAAAGCTTGATCTTGTTTTCACTGGTGATAACCTGATCTCTATTACCAGTTATCATTATATCTAGTTTATTTTTCTCGTTGGAGTTAACAACATAAATCGAGGATTTGCTGAAACTTGACATGTCGGTTAAAAACTTGGTGAATGATGGTTTCAAGCTTCCGGAATCCAAGAAGCAGTTTTTGTTTCTTGATGAATCCAAGACTATATTTCTGCGGATGAGTTGACTATAAGATTTCAAAACCAAGAGTCTGATATCATTCATTTCCTGTTGCACTTGATAATTACCAATGATTGAGATTGTGATCTTCAAGTCTGTCAATCTAAATTCATTCAAGATGGTTATGATACCATACGAAGCATATGTTTCGTTGACTTTGTTGACAATTTTTCTCAGTTCTGAGAGATTATCGCAAATCTTGGAATCTGGGGGAAGTTGTTGAAATAGTGCATTAGTTGAGCCGGTAGAATGATCTTCCAGTCTCCATTCATGAGTGATCAATGATTCATATAGGGTAACTTTTGGTTTAACGAAGTAGATGTAGTTTAGAGGGAATGTCACTATAATCTTGTCCTCGGATTGGTTGTGCATTGTGCCGGAGGTACTCATTATTGTAAAATTGAAAATTTATTTGTGAAAGGGTGCAATAATCCAAATGAATATGTAAAGAAGAAGAAACGAATGTGAGAGAAAGAGAGGTATAATATGGGAATCTCCCTTGAATAACAAGTAGTAGAGCAAATAACAGTTGTAGAAGAGGGAGATGTTGTTGTGATATTATCAGGAGAACCAAGAACCAAGAACCAAGCACGAACTAAACAAGCTGATTAGATAAACGGAATGAATACAAAATTTCCATCATTCCGATCCCCAACTGAGAGAGAAGTGTGGTGTGTGCAAAGCTAGTTGTTGTAGGAAGAAGCCAGTTGCACGGTTGCACAGCTCGAAAGCGATGTGCTACTTTCCATCCCACTATTTACCTCTTTCCTAATCGGGCAAGGAAGTGTGCTCTTGTGTGGGTCGCCCCGGTGACGATGTCTCTGTCCCAATCGGGAACAAACAGGCGGTGCAGACAATGGGCGCGCCACTAGAGCCGACGCGCGTCGATCGGCGCAACTCAGACGGCTGCCCGGCCCGTCTTCACATGCGAATTTGGATCGACCACCGACCGGGCAGCCGCAGCATCAGATTCTCAACAGTTCGCCTCTACAGTTGTCGCCTCTAGTGGTGAATCCATGTCTGAATATGGTGAAAAGTTTCGCAATCTTATCTATTTCTTTAGTATAAAAATGTGATTCTCCTATCTGTACCTCTTCATATCCAGCTGATACTCCCTCTTCTTTGTTTTGGAGTACTCAAGTCAATAGCAATTGCAACAAAACTTACACCAACTTTTTTCAACGATGGAGAGACCAAAGATCTACAGGATGTCATCCTCATCCTCTAACCATAGAAGAAGATCACCCTCAAGAAAAATCAGAAGACCTTCCTCTTCAGGTGCAAGACCATTCAGTACCGATTACCAATCTTCCAATAATGATGAGGCAATCGATAGCTCAATGGATAACTATGCTCTTAATGAGGTCAAAGTGAGCTTGGATAATACTTTGCCCATCGATTATTTCACCCAGGATATCCTATCGGTGATCCATGCATTGAGAATCCCAAAATGGAGAAAAATTCAACCTTCCAAAGAAAATATCAGATTGATTACACTCCAGAGAATTAGTGGTGCAATGACCAATAGTGTCTATAGAGTCAGCTTCAAGAACTATTACCCATTACTATTGAGATTATACGGTGAAAATTTGGATCATATCATCGATAGAGATGATGAGTTGTTTGTTTTGCATAGATTATCCTTGAAAAATATAGGTCCCAAATTGCTAGGTTGTTTCACAAATGGTAGATTTGAAGAATTTTTGAACAACTCAATAACCTTAAACAAGGAGCAAATCAAAGATCCAAAGATTAGTAGAATGATTGCAAGAAGAATGAAAGAACTGCATTATGGTATCCCTTTGATTAGCGAGGAAAAAATTAAAGGTCCTAAATGTTGGAACCTTATCGAAAAATGGGTTCAAGTTGTTGATAATTTTGCCACTGAAGCAACCATTGAGGAACAACGTAACTCTTGTTTTGTTGAATGGAACACACTAAAGGGACTCATCTTCAAATATAGAGAATGGCTATATTCCAAGTATGGAGGTCGTATAAACATTGATGAATGTTTAAGATTCTGTCATAATGATACCCAGTATGGTAACCTTTTGTTTTATAACAAGAACGATCAACTCCCAATGGATGAAGAGGAAGATGAAGACGAAAATAACATTATAGACACAGCTGCAACCGAATCTGACCTTTCCGAAAAGATCAAAGATATGTCAATATCATCCTCCTCTGAGAATACATTACCACTAGTTACAGACTTGAATTTTCAACATGATAAAAAACTTGTTGTCATTGATTTCGAATACGCTGCACCAAATGTTCCTGCCTACGATATCACAAATCACTTCAATGAATGGATGTACGATTACCACCACCCAACAATGAGTTACGCCACTAATGAAAAACTGTATCCAACTAGAGAAGAAAGACTGAACTTGTTGAATTCCTATGTCAACTATGCACCTGGATCTCAAACCCCTCGCCCAAAACCGCCAATCTTTGCTATGTCTCCTTCAACGCCAATCCTGAACAGATCTGCTTCTGTTGTTAACATCAAAGAGGCAGATTTACCACCTAAGGTTGTGAAGCTATATAACGAGACCATCATGTGGAGAGCCACAAACTCCATATTCTGGGCGCTATGGGGATTTATCACAGTTGGTACGATGAAGAGAAACGTGAAGGCTAAACTTCAATCGGAGAAGCCATCGGGTGAATATATTGAAGTTGGTCCTAATGGTGAAACTTATAGAATCACAGTTGAAGAGGATCTTGAAATGGATGATTCTGCAGTTGATTTTGATGTTGAAGAGGAGGATAGCGAGGATGATGATAATTTCGATTACATTGAGTACACTTCCCAGAAACTTGGTATCTTGATGGGCGATCTTATCCAATTTGGTTTGATTGATAAAAGTGAAATTGAGGCAAATATGCTTTCGGGTGTGAAGTATTTGGATGCTGAATTCTTGCATGGCAGTCATAGATAATTTCTTAGTTTTTTTTGCTTAAATGAATTTATATGCCCCTTTTCATATACAAAATGATGCATTGTTTTTCAGTCAGAAAAGATGGGATTGAGTGATGAAATAAAAATATTCAATTTTTGTTTTTTACATGTACGTTACTAGTGACTGTATTCATCGTAGATGTACAAAATTAACATAATTACAGAATGTGATTTAGACACGCATTAGTTAGAGAAACGATATAATTTATTCAAAGAAATCATCCTCTTCGTCAGCATTTTCATTGACTTGTGGAGCAGGCGCTTCTTTGACATTGGTGGTTGTATTTTGAGCTGTGTTTTTGAGTTTTAGGTATTTCTTACCGGTACCATCCTTATTCAATGCATCTTCAACTGATATTTCCAAAGTACCCTTCGCTAATCTTTCACTGATCTCCTTTCTTATACTGATTCTACGTTGGTCTGTATGCTTGTTACCTTTCTTTTCTTTGTCGGTCAATTTGTCTTCATCAAGCTCAGATGTTCTGTACAATGAGATGTACTTTTCAGTTGGTGGAAAGTTGAAGATGTAAGCAATATCAACCTCAGCCTGGTTAACCACCTTCTTTTGCTTTTTGATCTGCTTTTTTAGTTCTTTCAATTTGGCTTCATCTTCACCATTATCTTGCTTCTTTTGTGTCTCCAATTCATTCAATGATCTTTCAGCTTGTTTGTACTTTCTAATGGCTTTAGTTCTCTCGAAAAATTTCACCTTTTGATATATAGATGCTAGTTTCTGGGCCTTTTGAGTCAATGCAACATTTGCCAACTCTGATTTCAAAGTCTCCAATGCTCTTTCATTTTCTATCTTCTTATCTGCTGCTAAATTAGGTCTTTTTAAAGTTCTCTCGATATCTCTTATTTTCTTCTTGATTCTGGCCCCTCCGTGACTCAAGGCATCGGTAATATCCACTGTGGCTGCACCTGTTTCTCTTCTTGGTGCTTTAGGCATGGTTTAGTATTATTTTCTATTATTTGTTATCGTAAACTAATACAATAATGATGTAAGTCTATTATAGGAAGCAGTTCAAGCGTAAACAGTACTTTACCAAAAAATACAATAAAAAATTAATGAAAAAAAAATTTACAAGGGAAAAAAGGAGTGCGGCTGAATCTGAATCTGCGGCTGTTCATTTCTTGGTCTGTTCCTTGAGTTCTTCTACCTTTTGTGTTCTCTTCAGTTTCACTTTACCATCAACTATATCCACTTCAAAACCAGCGTTTTCTAAAACTTTCTCGTTTTTTGGATCTATCTCGGTGCCCTTGGCCTCCATACTTGCGATAAAGTTCTGATTTGCTTGGTTGTTTTCGAGCAAGTATTTGATACACATGATTGATCTCTCTTTGATATAAGGCTCGTTTGCATCTATGTTACAGTTGCTCAAAATCAACTCCAAACAATGCTCAGTTCTCACAAGTTCTTGATTATCAAAGTTCTGATATACTAGTCCCGTTATTATTTCAACAATGATCGATTTCACTTCTGGAAACTCCTTCTTATTTTCAGGAACATCAGTGATTTTATCTTTCAATTTCCTCTTATAAGTATTGAGATCAACAACTTTGAAAAATTCGATCAATTTCGTTAAGAATTTGTAAGAGTTAAGCATCTGCCTAACATGATTAAACTTTATCAAGCTTGAAAAGCAATCTAAAGTTGAAACCATAAAAATGTGAAGGGTGTGTAGTTCATCGATTTCGTTTGTAGTAAGCTTGGTTGCTTTTGAGAGAAGGGGCGTTGCCTTTGAAGTGATGTATTGAAAGTAATCCAGTAGCCAGGCGGTAATATTCGTCAGCTGTATTGGTGTCCATTTATCATCATTGCCATTATCACCCATCAACAGTTGTGTAGATCTTAGCAACTCTTTAATGGATGTTTTATAGTGGTCATTTTGAGAACGGGATGCCGTGAGAATATAAGTACTGAACGCTTGATGTGTAATTATCTCGATAAATATAGAAAGATAAATGCTTTCGAGATGATCCCTCTGATTATCATTCAATCCATTTGATTCATCGTTGATAGAATCCCTCAGTAAGTTAAAATAAAGCTGGAAAGACTCGGCAAAATCATTAGATCTTGACTTTAGGCATATGTTCATAAATTCTTCATCCTGTGTGACATTTTTTGTAAATATAACCAGAGGAAGTAACATCTGAAACAAATGATCTGGATTGGATCTTGCGAGATTCAAAAACTCACCCGCAGATCTGAACAGCTTGAAGATTACATCAGAGTCAGAAACATGGTATCCAGCGGTTGAGGTGGTCATATTGCTAAGACATTGGAAATTGGAGATGATCGAGTTATTCAGCACCTTGAAAGTCGAGTCGTCATCTCTGCTCAATACTTGGGAGATCTTCAAATACTCAAAAGTCAGATTGATAACAGTTTGTTCCTCTATTACAAAGTTTGACAATTCCAGTACCCCGTTGTTCAAATCCTGAATCTTTTCAGCACTGTTTTCTGCGGATAGCTCGTTGAACCCAACAAACAAATTTCTTGCAATCATCACTATTCCACGCATCATTCTTGCTTTGAAAGTAAACAGTTGGGGATAGTTAGAATGCAATTTTATATCCCGTATCTGAACAGTAAATATATTATCTAAACATCTCCAGATCTCTTCACATGATGCAAATTGCTTTCTTGATTTGTCATCGGAGGATGTGAGTGAGAGCAAAAATGATATCTCTGAAACCCTTGCGTCAAAGCCATTCTTGGTCAACGCCCTATTGCTAAGATCAGCACAAGTGCCTTCTAACAGTTGTACCACTTGATCAACATCCATATTTCATACCTTCTTGTTTATTTTCAATGTCCAGATACACCCTCTCTGACAATGGAACAGGACACACTACGTAACTCTTGAAGAAGCAAAAAGGAAAAAAAATTACTCCGGAGAAAGTCTCGGGCGGTGCTAAAAAGACAAGATGCTCAGGTAACTGTGGGTACTATAAATGTATTGTATAAGTATATTATGGCAGAGGCTTGAAACATAGTAGAATAACATAGGAGCCAAAAATCAAAAAACTCAGAAAATAAAAATATCAGGGGAAAATGGAAAACTTGAGAATGGGCTCAGAATAAGTGAGGAGGTTTGGTGACATATGCCTCTTCCAAATACATGATATCCTCTTCAGTCAACTTCAACTTCAAGGCGACAATTGCATCGTCAATTCTTTCAGGCTTGCTGAACCCAACAATTGGATTATGGCCCTTACTCAAAACATAAGCTGTTGCAACTGCTGCCATTGAAACCTTGAGTTTCTTGGAAATTTCTTCAACTCTTGAAATAATTTCCTTATCAGCTGCTGTCAACGCATTTAAGCCTAGATGTAATATTGTTTTGTCGGTGCTGACTCTTGAAGTGTCACCAGTAGCCTCACTCAGAGCACGGGTCAAAAGACCTCTTGCATTAGGGGACCATGGAATCAAAGTGACACCTGTCTCTTTACAATACTCAATCATCTCGTTCTCCTCTTCACGATATAACAAGTTATAGTAGTTCTGCATGGATATGAACTTTGTCCAACCTTTTCTTTCTGCAAGTGATTGCATCATAACAAATCGATAAGCCTTCATGGATGACGCACCTATGTAACGGGTGTAACCTTTCTTGACAACGTCATGCAATGCCTCCATAGTCTCTTCAATTGGTGTTGTTGGGTCAAATCTATGAATTTGCAAAACGTCCATATATGTACCCAATCTATCCACTGATGCCTCCGCTGCGTCAAAGATATGTTTTCTAGACAAACCTTGCGAGTTCAGGTACTCATGAGCTGGAAATTCGTTTCTTTTTGATAAACAAAATCCTGGAGTATCATCGTCAACTGGGAAGAACAATTTACTTAAAATAACAACCTTATCTCTCTTGATATTGTATTTCTCCAAGAATTCTCTCAATAAAATTTCAGAGTGTCCGTTAGAGTAAACATCGGCTGTATCATACGTACGGATACCTTCGTCGTAAGCCTTCTTGAGAATAGAGAAAACCAATTCTTTGTCTTCGATGACCCAATCCGCCCACGCTTTGGTACCAAAAGACATGCATCCAACAATTACTCTAGAAATTTTGAGACCTAAATCGAATGTGAGCAATATGGTTAGTTTGGTGAAATTGCAATGTAGGTGTAATCATAAAAGAGACGTACCGGTTGGTCCCAAGTTTGTGTAAAACTCCTGCGGAATTTGAGTCCAGTTTGACATATTTTCTGTTGAATAGATCAATTGCCTCAAGTGTGTATGTTTTCAAACAGAAATTTATAATAACAGTACTTTTGATATACAGTAATAAAGTACAGAGAAAAAGAATGTTGATCGTGGGCCATTTGTCAGCTTTTTTCCAGTCATTTCCGCTTAGTCGGAGTATCTGTTTTCTCCGCAGCCGGTTTTTAGCGCACTTCAAGATAACGCTTCTCTGCTCCACTGGCTTTCTACTTCAAATAATTTCCAGATTAGGATTTCTATCAACTAATAGTACAAATAGTGAGTTAATGAGAAGAATGACAATATATATATCTACATATAGGCTACCAGTTTTGCTTATTCTTCCATATCGCTGTCACTATCATCATCCGCAAAATTGTCGGTAAACTTCTTAGTTTCGTCTGGACCAAACCATCCATCATTTTCTTCTCCTTCTTCTTCATCTGAGCCATCATCGGCCTCGTCTTCAGACTCCTTTGAGACCACATAATCTTCCTCTTCTTCAACTACATCTTCGATTATATTCTCGGCATCTTCATCCTCAGCTTCAATGAAGATACCATTGGTATTTGAAGAAACCTTCAAAAATTCATGTGAATATTCATTCTTGACATTGGTTTTGACAATATCTTTGGCAATTCTATTGATGAATCTTTGAATGGATCTCAATGCAGTAGCAAACATGGCCTTGTTTTTGGTTATAAACTTACCGTGACTGGTCAATAAACTCGAAATCCACAAGAAATTGAACTCAATATGTTGACTTTCCATAGCTATAGAACCAATAAAAGTCAAAAGCTTTTCAACATAAATGATCGGTAAATCCTTAGCAACCAATGGAATATCTGTGTATTTGACTGATTCGTATATTCTATGAATCAAATATCTTTCGTTCAATCTGAATGCCATGACCAACGAAGTCAAATAATCACCATCTTTCAAAACTGCTAGAGTGGATTCAGGTGTAACATCAATATCCAAATCAAATGGATCAAAAATGAAAGCGGAATCAACGCTATACACAAGTAAACCTTCTGTAGAGGCACATGCAAATGCATTGGCTGTAGGAGAAAACTTTATACTGGTAACTCTAATATCTGCTCTGGTAGATCTTGCAGATATATCACCTCTGTTTGAACCTGGTAGTTCTGCATCTTTTCTTCTTCTATCTTCCAAATCAGATAATTCACCATCTTCATCGATTAGTTCAATTGCTCCTGCTTCCGTCATGTTCTTCGAGTTAAGCTGTTGCAATGTACCGTTCAATTGCATATTCAAAGAGACGGTAAATCTCTTCAATAACACCTCATTAGGAATATCATACAGACAAATAGAGTTATTGTTACCGGCAGCCACCAAAGATAATCCATCAAAACTATAACAAATAGTAGAGAAATGTTTACCTCTGTTTGAGTTTTCGGTAGTAAATCTATCTTCAACGTATCTACCTCTTATTATATCTCTTTTACCATCAATCTGTCTAACTTGCTTACCATTTTCAATATCCCAAAATAAAATTTGACCATCCATTGTGGAAGCTGCAACTTCTTTCGAATCTGGTCTCATTGCAAGACACAAACATTCAGAGACAACGTTAAATGGCTCACTTGTTTGAGATCTTCCAAAAATGTCCCAAATTCTAATGGTTTTATCCCACGATGCACTGGCCAATGAACTTGAACCTTCAGCACCAAAACTCAAATGAGATATTGGACCTTCGTGACCAGCTAATTGATCTAATAGCTGGGATGTTTGGACAGACCATATTTGAATATTGAAATCATCTAAAGAACCAGCACACACTATTTCACCACTTGGGTCAACTGCTAAACAACTGAATTGAAGTCTTGTAGTCGATGTGAATGTTCTGAAATTTCTATATCTTATCAAATCCCAAGCTCTAACGGTACCGTCTAAAGAAGAAGAGAACATCACTTGACCACGTTTAGCAAATGCCACAGCAGTGACACTGGATGTATGTTCTTCGAATGTTGCTAGACAGAATCCAGATACTATATCCCAAATCTTTATTTTACCATCATCTGAGGCACTGACTAGTCTTGATCCATCAGGAGAATATGCAACATCATTCATGGAATCAAAATGACCTTGTTGTCTCAAGATATAGGACTCTGATTGCCATTCATACACCAATAATTGTCCTAATTTCTTGGATCCAAACGCAATCCACTCTCCGGTTGGATTTATAGTAATTGTATTGATGGCATTGGAACCCATGGATAATTGTTGCACCAAAGTAAATGTTGGTAATTCATAAAGTCTAAATTCACCATTAGTCAACCCCACAACCAATAAATTGGAGGCTGGGTGGAATGTAGCGCACTTAACTTTGGCGTCACTGAAGAAGAAGTTCTTACTTATTATTCTCCAACTCTTGTGTTTCTCATGATCTTCTAGCTCCTCTTCGCCTGGTCTTTCTGTATATTCCCATCTGAACAAGGCACCGTCTTTGGAAATTGTATATATGATCTCCTGATTTGCATCAAAAAATGCCTTCATCACATAGTCTCTGTGACCTGCCAAAACCATTTTCACATCCTTATCTTCACTCTTCAGAGAGAATATTCTTGCTGTTAAATCCTTTGATGTTGTTAGAATAAACCTTGAATCTCCAGACCATGATAACGATGTGATATCGGAGTAATGACCAGCGTAAACTCTATGACGCACAAAAGGCGCAAACTGTCTATCTTCTGTCATGTCAGGAGTCTTCCAAACTTGTAAAAATCTACCGGCAGCAAGAGCAAAATGTGTTCCATCGGGAGAGAATTGTAAATCATAAACTTTTTCCTTGAAGTTGAAATGATGGAGAACAGTTCTGGCTCTGAAATTCACCAAAACTGCACGTCCATCTTCATCCACTGATAACAACAAAGTTTGTTGTTTATTCAATGCTATGCATGCAATGTTCTTTCTGTGTTGATAATCTAATGTGAAGGACTTGTTGTTTGTCAAGTCAAAAACAGAAACCCTATTTCCAACAGGAGACAGAAGAGTGGATCCGTCCTCGGTGAAAACAAGGTTACCTTGTCTGTAGACAGTTCCTAGTAGGTTAGAGAACTTGAAATCAGACTTCATATCTTAATTAACTTTGTATTCAATATAACACTGAAACTCTTCTTCATCTGTTCAAAGACTCAACTTTTCACTAACAACTTTTCTTATTTTATTTTTTTATTAAGAAAAAAAAATTCCAAAATTTTTTTTCTTCAAATTCGTGTTTCTGTCTGTGGTTACGTAAGCGATTGGCAACTCGCTACATAGTAGGATGGCTCGTATGGAAACAACTCTCTTTATACTATCCAATGTTAGTGAATAATCGTGATAATTAAATTTTGAAATGAAACTGAGCATTAGAGAAAAGGATATCGTCATACCTCATTCAAACGATCCCGTTCTGAAGACTCTCTATAGAAGCATCAAATACCATCTAAATTGCACAGCCTTTAATCGAGAGTAAAATTTGTGCTGAAAGCTTCAAGAAACTGAAGTTGTTGCAGAGTGTTACTGAAGAGGACAGAAGGGAGTCGTCTTCTTGAATCAGATATATATATTCTACAATTCATCAATAAGAAAATAATCCATAATGAGTAACTCTGGCGGAATTTCGAGTCGAGTGCTGAACATGAAGTTCATGCAGACTTCTTCGACACCAAACACGGAGCCTGAAGACAACTCCAAAAGCAGTACAAACGAGCAGACTGACAACAAGGTCAAGGATGCTAGCGAATGGAAATTGCCTTCTTCAAACATATTGTTACAAAATGCTATACGGAAACAGAGTAAGAAAATCAGATCTGTTGGGTACTCCTCAATCAATAGTATATTCAATGAATCTATAGAAAACCCAGACGACAAATCACCAATGAGTGGAGTTGTGGGGAGAAGGGTGTTTGGAGTCACCACAGAGACCAAAGAAACCAAAAAAGGCAAAGAATCTAATGCAGGAGAAGATGAGGACAAGGAAGATAGTGACGAAGATCTTGATGCTGATGATGATGAGGATCCTGAAAATGATGAAAAGGTCGAAGAGAACAAATCAAAGAGTCTTATATCCCTCTGGGCAAACAACAGAAAGAAATCAGGAACCAAGAGAAAGGGTGACTTCACTCAAGACTCTCAAAAGCTCACAAAGAGACGTGCGTCTTAGCGTCTCCCCTGCACTAGCAGTATATAATTACAGAACTGTATATTAGAGATAAATAAACTAAATTATTTTCAAACGTTTATATAAGTAGCTCTATATGAAGAACTTAATCATTTCTTCCTTTTGGATTTCTTCCCATTAGCGTTATCTAATACCACAAAATCACCTTTGACGATAGCTTCCCTTGCTGTCGAATTAATATGCCTAAAACGATCTGGTCCAATATGAAGGCCACCAAACCATCTACACACAACCACCATCACATTCCAAACATCCATAATCGTAAGGAGATGTAGTAATCTTCCACCTGCTGCTGTCTCGCCGTCATCGTCACAATCTTGATATCTGGCACCGGATCCTGAATCCTCAATTCTCCACGCTCTCATTGCATGATTGGCTCTTCCGACCTTTTTATCTTGATACAGAAGCTCCAACGCATCTTCTGCCTCTTCTAAAGAGTTCACCTTCCTTGCGAAACCAACAAAAGTTGATTTTCTGTCGGTGAAAGGATCAGATATAAACCAACCTTTTAGTGGGTCCACCTTAGATTCACCAGATCCGAGATCGTTCTTCTTACTCGATTTTGATCTAGATTTTTCTTTCTCTTCGTCATACTCATAGCTAGTGTATTCATTTTCTTCATAGCCCTCTTCTTCCTGTTCACTAGTATCTTCGACATTTATATCTTTAACTCCACTAGTGATATATTCTATCGTGGAATACACATTGTCGGCACCAGCTGTGTCATTAAGATTCCAATGATCATTCACGTCAACGTCGGCATCATCATCACCAGCATGTGGCCCTTCTTCATCCTCGTCCTCTCCGTTGTATAAAACAGCATCGAGTTCGGTGAAAAAGTCAAAGATACAGACATCTCCTTTATGATATATAGAATCAAGCACTTCACTGAATAGCTCAGAGAGATATATTTCATCATATCCTTCTTTCTCTGATACCACATCTAAGATACATGGTTTTTCGTTTGGATATGATTCGGGAAATGACATTTGAACGATGATATGCTCATGCTGAGGAATATTGAACTTGTATATTAGTGGGGCCAGTTGTTTTGATAAATCGGGGTAGATCGCCTCAATAGCTCCCATCTCATCCTGTAACTCCTCAGACTCCATGATATATCAAACTATAGGCCTATTAAAGCATTAACAATCAACAGAAATAGGTTTCAAGAGCAAACCAGCCTGTATATACAGTTCGGTAATAACGTTCAAATTTGAAAAGGAGATTAGTTATCGAGGCAGTGCACTGGCGGAAAAGTGAGAAAAAATGCTCGGATCAAAACTGACGCTTGAAAGAGATGCGATACTGTAACCTTGGTGCCTTTTTATATGTATCTATCTAGGATATATTCAACAAAATCTCATAAATGAGCACTTCAGAGGAATTGAAAACTAAAGGAAATGAAGCATTTGCTAATAAAGAGTTCAAAAAAGCTGCAAAGCTTTACAGAGATGCCATCAAACTAGAACCATCTAATGCCATTCTATATTCCAATAGAGCAATATGTTTCATCAAGCTGAATGAATGGCAAAGAGCGATAGATGATTGCATATATGCCCTCTCGTTACCGGGTTGTGATAACAAAACAAGGATAAAATTGATGTGGAGGCATTCAATTGCCTTAATAGAAATAGGAAGTACACATGATGCATTGAATGTGTTGAACGAAGCTCTCCTTTTAGACCCTACTAATACCGCACTCAATAAAGAAAAGACCAAGGTTCTAGACTTGTTACAGAACAGAAAACGCAAGAGAGAAAACTCAAGCACAATCTTACTTGAAACTGTCCCTATTGAAATTGTGGATGAATTGCCCCTTGAGTTTCAAAAGAAAAATGTGCCGAAAACAATAATTGAAAACACCAATATACGGGAGAAGAATCTGAACACTTACGATGAGTTTGAGAAAGAGTTGATGCAAATAGAGGGTGTTGTGGTTCCTAAACATACAACTGAAAGAGATGAAGCAATCCCGAAGACGGAAACCACAAGAATGAAATTTGACCCAGATACATTTCCAGAAAACCCATCTGTCTTTTTCTTATCTTGTTTGAAAAATCAACCAAATAGGGAATCATACTATGATTATCTAGTTACAATTAAGCCGCAGTATTTTGAGAAGCTATTCAAGTCTATAGGCTTAGATGCAGACTTTTTGGCTCTATACGCTGATGCCTCCCTTTATTACTTGAACGGGTCTCAGAGTAAGGAGCAACTCGATAACATCATCGATAATTTGAAACTATTTCCATCGTTCTCTAGGTTCTCTATCGCTTCGCTATTTCTTTCGAAAGTGGAGATCCTTGAATTGTTCGACATAATCAGGTCTTTGAGGTCTGCAGTGAACTTGAAAGAAATATGGAAATGGTGAAAAGGTTGGCGCAATTCAATTCAGATCTTATATTATAGCAAATATATAAATATGTACGATAAAAAAATTAATACACAATAAAGAGGCAAAGAAGGAACGATCCACCTAATCACCATATTTAGGTGGAATGTAGTTCTTTAATCCTTTTCTTCCATCGACAAGATCAGCTGGTTGAAGGATCGCGGACATAATGTCAGGCAAGTACTGATCAAAGTCAAAATCAAACATCTTAACCATCAAAATAGGGCCCACAATAAGCCCAATGAAAAAGATGTTTAGAAATATGTAGATCAGTAGGTATGTAAATGTAATCCGATTTCTGGCACGGCGCTTAGAAGGGGAGAAAACAGGACGTTTGACGTTGTTCGCAGGGCTTAACCACAGCAATAAATACGAATGAAGAGTGTCAACGTAGGGAATAAACAAAACGGGGAACTGGCACAAAAGAATGAAATGGCTGATTAGAAAGTCACAGGCAAAACTTGACATTTCTATTAACTTGCAAATAAACTCTCTTACTGGTTGTGTGATCACGTGCCAGCCGAAATGTGAAGATAACCATTTTCCAGACCACCAGCTCTTGTTGGATCTATCATGCTTGAACTCACGAGTCAAAAACACGATTGTCAACAGCTTGAATATAATACTTTGAAAGTAAAAGCTAGCACAAGCACCCAATAAAGTCTTGGAGAAGTTCCAGTTTTGGCATAGCAATAGAAACTCAAAGATAAAGATATGATTCAAGACGGCTAATAAATGAGCCACGTTTGCCATCAAATCAGGGAATGATGTGACGAAATAGGTCACACATGGGCCAACAACAATCGATATGGCAAAGATGGAAATCAAAATAGCACCATTGATAATTATTGGAGCAACCGTAACGATAGCTAGTCTTAGCAAGGAATTGGAAGGGGGATTCATACCATTTTCGTTTTGAGAGTTTGCGAATAGATAAGCAAGGACAACCACCGCGAAGGAGAACAATCTTGGGCTTACTTGCGTGATTAGAGCAGCCACCATGGATGGACGTTTGTAGTTTGAGGCCAAATTGTCACCTGGAAGACCCAACTTTTTCTTCTTTGAACCTGTTAGCTGCATTCTAGAATGTCTGACGTGTGTTACCCACGAATCCCTCTTGGTCCAAGCATTTCCACTAGTAAACCATCTTAAAAGGTTTCGGTAGTCAAGGAAAAATTCGTTAAACTGAAACTGGTTGGGGTTGAAGAGGAAAGGTGAGAAAAGTAAAGAGTAAAAAGTCATCCAGAAGTATAGAAAACTATGCTTCCACATAATAAGAGAACAGTTCAGTAACATCATTAGCATTCCACTTGCAAAATAGAAACACTCGACCGAAAACCTTGCATACAATATTGGAAATGAGACTCTACTTGTTGAGAATCCTCTACCGGTTGCCACATATTTGGCATCACCAACGGATAGGTCGTTGACTAGAGATTGAGCATAGATTCTGCATACAAAAACCTCAAATAATGGAGAGAATGATATGAAGTGCTTCGATAATCTTGTGATACATTTCCAAACTCCTCTTTCAGTTAGTTCTTGAACACAAAGTGGGATAAAGGATATTGCAAACACGATAAAAATGGACAAAATACATCCCTGTATCCAGTTGATGACCGGAATTAAGTTGTAGCACCCCACAGGCATACGAGTGTCGGTAAAAGGAATATTCTTGTTATACTGACAAAGTATGGAATCGTTAACCAATGCTGCTAAGTTTATCGAAAATAGCATGAACATTTTCAAAGACATCAAGATGAAAACATTATTCAAATGAAAGCCTGGGTGGGCATAAAAAAATGACAAAAATCTATCCAGAGGGAGCTGAGTTCCCAAATAGAAATATTCCCTGGAAAGCATCTGCTCTCCCATTCCAGCACCAATTTTGGATGTGAAGTTCAAAATTGAACCAAAGCCTAAATCCCTACCTTTACCACACTGGATATACTCACAATGTTTGATTCTTCCACCACGCAATATTGCGTTCATGCCTGCATAAATGTCTTCATTAAGATGTAGCCCTTTCTGTGATTTTGAGACGCCTCCTCTAGTTGTCATAAAGATACTGTTCAAAAAATCTGGGTGTCCATAATGCAATTTTCCACCAACTTGAGCCAACGTTCTAGCAAACAAGGTACCAAAGGTTTGCTCTTTACCAGCGGCAATGTCCCCTAGAACACCAATATTCTCCGAAAAGATATACTCCCTTGCTCCAACAATAGCTACAGGATGAAACGACTCCTTTTTGTGAGGCATTTGGGAGGAACTGAAGTCTGCCTCGTCATATGGCACTTCTTTGTATGGATCATCAGGATTACTCAGTTCCTCAAATTCTGCGAGTACGCTTCTGATCTTGAGACACTCTTCTAGATAATGATCCTGGTTAGCATCAATCAATTGAATGTATTCACCTCTGCAAAATATGATGGCATGATTTTGATTATCTGATTTACCATCTCCCATTATTGGATTTCCTGACAACTTAATTCTGTATTTTGGCTCACGTTGGCCATTCGCCAAGATATCGCAAGCACCATCAACCAAAACCGAATAGAATGTTTGTTCCTTTGTTTCTGTATCAGTCTCGCAATCGATGTAGCATAGTTGAAGTTCTGGATATGTTCGAATCAAGAATTCCCTAGACTGTTCTTGCTCTGCTGTGAAGTCTTTCAGCTTTTGTAAGGAAACAACCAATCTAAATTTTCTCTGAGCCAGAACGTTCGCTTTTTCAAGTCTGATTTCTTCCCCCACACTTTCTTCAGACTCTATAGAATACATCATCTTTATTGCCCTGGAATAGTTCATAAAACCTGTGATAGTCCGATACAATGTCTGAGAACGCAATGATGCCCAGATTCGTGTTCTTAATATATACTCTGGTGTGGCTACTTTGAATCCAACAGAATAAAAGGGCAAATCATTGAAGGAGCCTTTCTCTGAATTTTCGGGATTGTTCTCCTCCGATAGCAACTTTGTATCCCTGACAAAATTACGCCATTCTAAAGGATAGAGGTGTTTTAGGTATTCGAGCAAAGTAATATTCGAATACTGGTCCTCCTTTTTTATTATTTCTTGAAGGGTTAAGGTGATTTTTTCGGAATAGTGAGGGATCAAAACGGAGAATGTTGGCATCTCCTTCACAGGTACAGGTTTGGGCATCGGAGTCGATAGGGATTGGGCAAAAAAAGATAGTCGTCTCGTTGCTTCTGAATTGCTTTCTAAACCTTTATCATCAACAGATCCAGGAGCAAAGCCATCTTCCTTATCCACAAAAAAACGGGGTTGAGTATAGATAGGATCACCATGAGCATCATAGGTCTTTGTGTACACCAAGCTTTGAAGGTGATCTACGGAAAGCAAATGGTCACGGTACATTGATATGACAACGGCATTCCAAATTTGATAAACAAGGAACTTTCTTTTGGAACTGGTGCTTGAAGAAAGGCTCTGTGGTGACAGTAATCTCAGCATTATTCTCTTAGGTAATCTCACAAATTGATTCCTCCATGGAGTCCAGATTGACACTCCAATCCAAAAAGATCTAAAGACTGAAAACGATGTGTTCCAAATGATGTACCACAAATAAGTATCCAAGGAGAACAAAAGAAGATCTGAAATAAACAAAAGCACTAAAATGACATTAGATTGCTGACGGCAGAGAATTGCACCAATATACTGCTCACCAATGCATCTGTTGATATTCATTGCAGATAGTTCCCGGATGGGACCTCGTATACCCTTAATTAGAAAAAAGTATGACTCCACAAATTTGCAGACGAAAACCCCTATCCAAAGTCCATAAGATGCCAGTAGGTTTTTGCCTCTCAATGGAACAACTGAATCAGTGAAGTACTTACCAGAGAGAAACTTTCGATTCTCCTCTGATCGCTTGTTTCCCGCCAAGGAGGATAGTGGAATAATTGAACAAATAAGTACGGTGACAACAGATAGCATAAATTGGATAATGGCTATTGCCAAAGTGGAAGGAAAGGGATCTTGAGGACCAACAACATAAAATATGTAAATAGAGGGAGTGATATTTAACCCCAACAACAAAATCATCAGTACCAATCTTGGGAGGATTGGCTGACTCCCGGCCCACCTTCTGGGGACAAAAAAGAATTCACAAACGAGGGATACCAAGTTGATTAATGAGACTAACGATCCTGCAAAAGACATCACTGTAAGGGTGCTAACAATCGTAGGTTGATTGTTAATTTGAATATTGTAATCTTCCGTATAAAGTGGACCGGAATTGAAACTTGTATAGTACCAGTACAGAGCGATGTGTGGGTTCCAAATTCTGTTAAAGTTCACAAGGACATGAAACCAACTTCTCCTTTCATAGTAGGTCTTCTTGACTGCTTCTTTCCAATTGATTTCATTGAGAAACATAAACCTTTCATGAGGGGGAATCTCCATGAACACAATTTTGTTATTCAATTTTAGTTTATTTAAGCTTTTGCTGTACCAAAAGAACTGATTTATATCATCATATCCTACAATATGAGCATGGTCTTTATCCCTTTGGATCCATTTCCCCTCGATCTCTTCGTACAATTGAGAGCGGTAAAACTTATACAAAGGAGTGATAGCGTG
The DNA here is from genome assembly GCA_030568425.1 of Ambrosiozyma llanquihuensis. Taxonomy (NCBI): domain Eukaryota; kingdom Fungi; phylum Ascomycota; class Pichiomycetes; order Pichiales; family Pichiaceae; genus Ambrosiozyma; species Ambrosiozyma llanquihuensis. The sequence continues at coordinate 58,338 of JAJMFV010000312.1, forward strand.
GTCTAGAAAACTGGGAACGAGAGGCTGGATTTCTTTCAAATTGAGAGAATAGAAGATATCCACACATGTCTTGAAAATGAAACATAAACATTCTGGCATGAACCTAATATTGTTCGCTTCACCCCAGCACATCAAATATATTGCAATCTGAACAACATAATCCTCAGGGAGAAATGTGGCCATGGATGTGTTCCAATTGACTTGCGATTCACCCAAAGTAGGTTTGTAACCGCTCTGTTGCTGTTGACAGTCTGATATATCCATTTGGGATCCAAAATACCATTTTTTGTAGTTGGAGTTGGGACCTCCGACGTAGTCTGCATGAAGACTTTTCAAAGCTTTCAACTGACCCATTCTAGAAGCTCTTGAATCTAGTAATTTCATGAAGTAATTGTACATGTTTTTGGCATTGTCGAACTGAAAACCGAATATTTTTGATAAGTGAATAAATATCGCTTCAATGCTTTTTCTTGAAATAGGAGTATCAGAGTCTTCCGTCCAGGAAGGAAAAGGATCATAATAAGTGCTATAAGCATCTCCAATGCCCCTTTCAGATAAAAGCTCCCCTCTTGTTTCTTCTATTTCATTGTACTCATTGAATCCGAACACATCTCCCAATTTGTCAATGTTGTTCCATCTACTTGTATTCAAAAAGGGAGTCTTGAAGGCACTGAAGGGTTGATTTGTTCTCTCGCTTAAAGCAGAATTCATCGTCAGACCTTGCAGCAGATGATCTGCAACTATAGCCAAAATAAACAAAGTTAGTATTTTCAAGGCTGCTTTTGCATCACTCAATATTCTAGATGTACCCTTTGGGCTTTCTCAAAATAACACAAAGTGCAAACATACCTCTTGATGACTTGAAGCTGTCTCTCCTATTCGGGATTGGAGAGGCAATTTCTTTATCCATCTGATAACCAAAATCTTCAAAGTCTTCTGAGTCAATGACGGTGTTAGTCATCATTCAAATTGAATGAAGAAGTGTGTTGGGTGTCCAGTGTTCATATCAAGAAGGAGATGAAAGGAAAAGGGGATCAACATCTTTTGTGAGAGCCATCACAAGCTCTTTTCCCTTTCATGAGATGGTGCACAGGTGTGAGCGCTTCCCCCGCCGCAGATCACAGGAAAATTCATTTGATGCGCTTGTCAGAATCCAAACACCAACGGGGAAATATGTGGACGTGTTGTTAAACATGGCTCAAGCTTACCAACCATGTCTCAAGGCTTTCTTTCAAAATAACACACACAACCACAAACCACAAAAACTCATACCACAATGACATTCAATACATCATTGTATACTGTGGAGGCCGTTATCGTGTTGGATAATGAGGCAAAAAGACTTTTCGCCAAATATTATAAAGCTCCACATCAAGAAATAACTGATAAACTAATCTTGAATTTAGATGACCAAAAGAAATTTGAAAAAAGCTTGTTTGACAAGACCTTCAAACAAAACGCAGATATTATATTATTTGAGAACCGTGTTGTTGTTTACAAGGAGTGTTCAGATGCGATCATATATGTCATTGGTGACTTGAATGAGAATGAAGGTTTACTATACAACGTTTTGCAAGGTTTAGTCGGAGCTCTTGATATCATTCTAAAAAACCAAATTGATAAAAAATCAATCCAGGAAAGTTATGATATGGTCATTTTGGCTATTGATGAGACAATTGATGATGGTATCATTTTAGAGACCGATTCCAATGTTATTGCCTCTAGAGTCACAGATCCTCCTACAGAAGATGTCACTATCAAGATTGATTTATCAGAAAAAGGTTTTTTCAATGCCTTCAATTTTGCTAAGAAGAATATATCAGAACGTTTGCAGCAAGGATTCTAGCTCTAACTTTGATTGTGACTTTCAAAATTGTATATTCATGCGTTGTTGAAAGAGGCGCCTTTCCTCCTGTCGTTAAATGTATTTTCCATATCGCATAATTTATAAGCTGATCATAAACAACTTATATAACCTTTACTTTTTTTACCTTCTAATAAAACTACCAAAAAAACTTTTGAGTATCATTAAATAAATAAATGAGGATCCAAAGATAAGCACAAGCAAGGAATCTTACAAAAAAATAAGAGACCTATTTCTTTTTACCGTTTTTACCCCCTTTGGAATTTGATTTCCCACCTTTGTTACCACTTCCACTTTCTCCTCCCGAAACTTTTAGTTTATTGGCAGTCAAGGCTATTAAAGCATCCTGGGGGTTGATCAAATCAACAATGTGCTTACTGTCGTACCACTCAGAGCCCTCTTTTTCAAGATTAGATGATTGACCTTTGAAAAAATGGAGAACATCTGCCACCGCCTTACCTTTCTTCAGGTTACCTGGAGTTATTTTGACCTTGTACTTATATTTCTGAAGTGAACTCCAAGGTGCAAACACTGGAATACATTCTATAATCTCATCAGTCTTATTACATGAAGGTATCAACCCTGAAATGATGGAATAAAATGGCTCCTTTTTAACCTCTTCACCTTCTTCTTGACCATCTTCAGTAGAATCCTGAAGTTCGCCCAATAGTTTCTTCAACTGATTAGATGCTTGCAACTTCTTTCTCAACTTTCTATCGGCAGCAGACTGTAAAATCTCGTTTTTGTCTTGGCTTTCAGTTTTACTGATAGTGAGGGTTTCAACCTGCTTGAGAGTACCCAAGACTGACATCCGGAGCTTTCTTTCTTCTTCATCTTGATCACCGTATCTTTGTTTGATCTTCTTCAGTTTACTCTTTTTACCTCTAATGTTCACCTGAATCTGATCATTTGGACCAGGGGGACTAGCAGCATTACTCTTCACTTCAGCGATGGAACTGGTTTCTGATTCGGGCTTAGAGACATCAGCATCTTTTGACGGTTCGTTTTCAAGACTTTTCAAATCACCTAGTTTTTCGATCATAATCTTCAACTCTGAAACCTTGGCTGCGATACCTTCATCACCTTGCACCATCTTGAATTCCAACTCGTCGTCTCTATTTTTCTTCGCTTCTTTATACTTATTAGTGGTAGTTTCATCTCCCACCCACAATAGTCCAAAACCCATGACTAATTGGCATGGTGGCAAGTAGGTCTTCTCTTTGGAAACATTTAGTAGACCAGAAGGTAAAATGGTACCATCATAATCCTTCTTGGAAACTCCCTTCGATCTGACAAACCAAGGACTGGTAACCATCTTGTTTTCCCAAGCCTTGGTGGTACTCAAAGAATATATACCAGCCTGCATCAAAGTGGTTGGAGGTATATCTTTGTTCTTGTAAGGATTTTTGATGACAACTTTCAACGAATTTTCTAAATCATTGGAGACCATACTATCAGTTTCATTGAAATAACGATAATATATAGTATCAATCTGGTCATTATCATGGCCTGCAATACACAAGTATCCATCACTTGACAAAAACCAATGATACTTCTCGAACCAGAACTTATGACGCAATTGTTTCAATTCATTAGTTTGCTTCGATTCTTTTTCAAGCTTTTTCATATCCTGAGAAATCTTTCTTTCAGCACTTTTGATAGCAAGGTTTGCATTCTTTTCCGTTCTCTGCTGCTTATCTTGAGCCACTCTTTTAGCGTCAAAAAAACGG